>KE506082.1:126219-140263 GCA_000441515.1 Elaeis oleifera
CTCGGAGGGTGTGGTAGAAGTTCGCCTGTTGGAGGGGTTCGGTCGACACTTGTAGTAGACAAAGTAGAAGCTCACTTGCCAACGAGGCTTGGGAACATTGTGGAAGTTCGGCAGCTGGGGAGGTCCGAAAAGATGTCACCCAAGGTCAAAAGCCGGAAGGATCCCGGGGATGCCAATTTTGTCACAAACTTCGGCTGGGGGTATTTTATACCTAACATGTCGTATGAAAATTTAACAAATGAAATCTTAGGAAACAATAGAGAAAGCAGTTGTCAAACATGTTGACATGATTATAAATTTTAGTTATGATTTGCTGATTCGACAGAACTATCAGAGCATAGAAACTGAACAACCAGAGCAAGATATCTAGCTTCCAATATGCTTCCTATTGTATGGCAATACCATAAATAGATCCAACCCCTTAAAGTTACTTAATGTCATAACTTATGTCATGCATCTTTGAACTTTCTAACCGCACTTATATCATGTATCCATACTGGAGACATGAGATCTCTTAAAATATCACTTTCAGATCGCTAATCCAAGGAAGCAAAATGTGTGGAAGCAGTAAGTTTAACCTATGAAACTAAATGATGCAACACATAATAATCCAAATGAAGCAACCATGTGTTTACCTTTAAAAGTGCAACTTTGAAATTCAGAGGAATATCATTCACGGAAGGAATCTTATAACTTCCAGGTCCACAAGTGTATAGGTTGCCAGGTCTAATCCACTTGTGATCAGCATCTCCCCATTTTAGCTCTTCCAAGGCAATCCAACCAAACCTTGAACAAAGGCTCCTTCAATCTATGAAGCAAAAAACAAATATAGAAATCAACAAAATGCATGAAAAAGAATTCCAGGTTCTCCATGTACTTAACTTCTCAAATAAGTAGACGCAGAAAACAAGTTTTACTATGTAACATGAAACAGTTCATACTAATAATAGCTTAAACTGCAGCAGCTTCCAGGTAATATGCAGTAATTTTTTGGGCCTTTGGGAAATAAGAAAAATCTTGAGACACCAAAACTAGAAAAATAAACAGAAAACTGAAGCTAATGAAATGATTTATTGTGTAAGGACTGAAAAGTTTATTGGCAGCAATGATATCTGTAAAGGCTGCTGATTTAATTGCATAGGAGATGGAAGAGAGAAACAGAGAAAGAAAAAAACACAAGAAAGAAGGAAAAGATGCAAACAGAAAGTCACACCCCTTCTCTTTTTCTTCATCTAACTAGGGCATCCAGTTTTTAAAACTCCAAAATTAACCCTACACTAATGGGCTGGTTAAATAAAATCATCTGCATACGACCCATAAGAACAAAGTCCATTACTGATCCTTATCACTCCCCTCAAGCTGGAATATATATTCTCCATGCCCGACTTGGAACCAATAGTGTGCTTTGAGAATAACCCCAAGACTGAAAACATCTGCAAGTTGATTCCTTCTCTTGACACTCCACCTTTTATCTAAGAAAATGACAGTCCACTTCAATGTGCTTTGTTCACTTACGAAATACATGAGGGCTTGCAATATGGATTGTTTGATTATTACCATACATTTTATTGGATTATTGGCAGAAAACCCAACACTTTCGTTCACATAAGCTTTGCATATACACATATACATACATACATACTTTTGTACCTACAATTGTGTGTATATATACACACAAATATATGTATATGTCAAATATATCATATATGCATATATATACATGCATCTATGTATGTACGAATGTACATATTCCAAAGGATCCAAACTGAAGAATTGAAATTTATAATTTGAAGATGATTTTTTTTGGGGGAGGGGTTGGTGATTGCACATTCCTCCTGTCTTCCTATTCCTAACACTACAAAGTCTTCCTTCACATGTCAGTCAAGTCAAAATATAGGACTTATTCAAGCATAATATGGAACAAGGTTCACCATCTCAATACCGGACCCCATACCAGTGAAATTTCACTATGATGTTGGTATGTGGTAAAATATGGTACGCCCATATCAGTATGGAACAGTTCGGTGCACCAGTATAATACGGTATGCCCCATACCGCCCGATATGGGGCGGTACAGCGAACTATATTGTGGAATGTAGGTACTTTCAGCAACTCTGCCAATAACATCCCAATGTATTAGCCATTTCTATTGGCATCGCAAACCCTTCAAATAATCTTGATACTACATTTTTAAAGAAAAACAAGGCATGATATTTATTCATTAGACTTCCAATTATTTGCAGCCAAAAACTGACATTAAAAGTTAGAAGTTAATCAAATGCTAGTGCTTCCAAGCAAAACTAGCTAAAGATGAATGAAATAAGCAAAGAAGATATTTTGCCATTAAGCAATGTTGTCATCATCACATACATGCATACATACAAGTACAAAAGTTTGTAAATACACACACATGCATGCATGTATCTTTGTATGTATGTACATATGCATATACTATGGATTATATTTAATTCCAAGCCACTAAACAATCTCCGCAGCCTTGGAAAACTTAACTCTTTAATACAACAATAACAAAATTTGGCATCAATATAATTTTCCTCATATATAAATTTTAACATTAACTAAATAATGAATTTTAGTTATGAAAATGATAATGATATGATCAGAGAACCTGTCCCACATCAATGGCTGGATTAAGAGAATTTCCAAGATCCATAACAATGTCTGCAGCTATGGTGTGGAAATCTCCAGTCAGAGTGTCTATCTCAACTTCTGCAAATGCAGCTCCATAGGTGAAGTAGTTGAAAGGAGTTCCCTTCCCCAGTTTCCAGTCAAAGCCAATATCAGGTGTGATATAAAATCCATTGGCACAGAGGTTTACTCGTTCCTTGTAGCATGCACTTGCTAGCTGGCCAGTTACAGAGTAACAACAAATTTCAGCTATATAATAAAGGTAAGTGTAGCATAATTTTTTATTGTAAAATCTAAGATTTCGTCAAGTGGAATGGGTTCAGTCTTCCTTTATGTGTGTGTATTTTGTGCAGGAACAGGATAATGGATAATGTTCAAAAGGAATGATAGATTAAAAGTCAAATGCATGAAAAATGACACCTATGACATAACGAATTTGAATTGGAACATCGCCTCTATTAAGAAAGTTTTTCCCTTGAGATCCTAGATGGTTCTAAACTGCAAACATGGCAAATGTCTCTGTTGCAATCCTACCAGAGTAGATGTGGTAAACCATCCATTCTTCAATCTCAAGCTTATCAAACATGACTTAACACCTTTTGCATGCAATTACAAACATGTTAACTAGCAATTCAATTTACAATTGCTTAAGGACCACAAAGTATGTTAATAGTCATCATGATGTTTCAGCTTATCAAAATGTTTATGAAAACAGAGGTTTAGCACCTAGGTTCACAACTAATCATTATAAAATTTCAATTAGTTTTTATTTGAGTGCCAAGTAATGTAATTTCTTCTATTAAGGCCTCTGTTTACAGTTCAGTGACATTTGTCACTACTTTCACATGTAAATTTACTGACAAAGGTGAACAAAGAGGAATTAGCAAATTGGAGGACAAAATTTGTCAATCTATTGCAGATCATACATATCCACAACTAAATTCCTCTGACATAGGCATATTTTGCCCATAAACTAAACCTGAAGTGTGCATATCCACCTTGTTTACTTTTGTCAAAAGATACCAGAATGCTTTAGGAGAGTTGAAAGTATCAAAAGTTTGACACAATGATAACATAGAATAGAGAACAAACTTTAATATATTTAACATTTTCCAATTGATATTTAAAAGGATAAATTAGACCAAAGGATATCTTGATCAAACTTTGCCTCAATATATAGTATCTTGATTATTAAAATACGTACTCCCTCTAAGAAGACTTTGTGATGCTTTTGAAGTGAGACTCTCTCTTTGACTTGCCAAGTCCTAGCCATCTGATAGTGAAATCATAAGAAAAGCTACAGCCATTTCATCATTAACCTGGCCTTATAAGATCTTCTAAGATTGGAATAGATGGCCATTTGAGAGGCCCTAGGTCCCATTGGTTGAGTGAACCCTCCACAAACCCAATTGAAAAAAAACATTCTTCTTAAAGAAAATATAACTCTTGTACTAGTACAAAGTCCTCCCTCTAGCATAGGTTGAACCAAGCCTCAACCAAATGGCCGAAAGTCCTTTGCACTTACAGAAACAAAGGAAAGCAATACAAAAGGAGTCTAACTCTATCAAATGCAAATCAGTCTCCTAAGAAATCAACTATACATGGTTATAGTCTTAGCAAATAGGTAGTTGCAGAGATTGTGGTGTCTTGAAAATACTAGTGTCGATGCATGGATCTAGCTGTAGAGAATTAATGCCCAATAGTTGCTAAGAAGACCAAATAACACCTAGACATTTGGACACTTTGCTTAGAAATATGAGGATAGTCACAACTCACAAGTATGCTAGGTCAAACAAGACATTTCCTTATGGTTGTCCCCCCAATAACTGTGACAGAAGAAAGGCTAACAAGCTAGTGGAATGATGTAAAGATAACGAATTCAATGATATACATAAATACATAAGTACGTACATATACACATACATACATACATGCACACACACACATACATGCATGTGTGCGCTCACGTACATATTTGTCTGTATCTATATATGATATGCATGTATGTATATGTACATACATATGTATATATGTATGTACATATGTATGCATGCATGTACATACATGTGTATGGATGGATCTAGCTAATCGAGAGAGAGAGAGAGACAGAGAGGAGGGGGGAGGGAGCGACGGTACTGGAGGGAGGTGCAGCCGGCGAAAAACTACCGGAGGGCACCAGGTGGCCACTGTGACCACCAAGTAGCGGAAGACACGCGAGCAGAGCCGCGGCCATGGAATAAGGGCAACCGCTCCGTTCACCCACCATATTTTTTAAAACGATAATGAATAGTGAAGCCGACAACAGATTTGCCGGCTTCACTTAAGTGAAGCTCGCGAACCCATTGTCATCTTCACTGTAATTGAGATTTTTTAAAAAACCCTATGATTCAGGGACAATTGCCCCTGTTCAAGCCCGCGGCACCACAGGCCTTGATTGCGCCATCCAACGGCCACGACGGCCAATCGAAAACCCTCCGACGGCCTCTCTAGCGGCTTCCCTCCCTCCTTTCTTTCTCTCGCCCCTCTCTCTCTCTCTTCCTCCTCCCCGATTCCCTTCTCCTCTATATCGGTTCACACCGGTCCGGTCTAGTATGGACCCATACCGCCAACCGACCGGCACAAATCCTAGTTCTAGTTCTGCCTTCCTTGCCGCATATGAAAGAAATATTCACAAACCTATGACAAACGCACAAATTACCAATTCCAAGTATCCTAAACCCTAAACAACCCTAACAATCAAAAAATGAAAAATTAAAAAAATAAAAAGGGGTAAGGTAGAGTCAATTCGACCCCCCCCTCCAAAATGTTTAAAATTAGACTGTATATTTGTTTAGAAATCCTAACAGGACCATCGAGTAATAATTATGAGTTTATTATTCTTTGCTTCTGAGTTCTTAAAAATTTGGCAATCTTTAATTGTTTAGCATACAAAAATCCAACTAAGATGCCTGCTGCTGTCATATGATTATGGAATTTTTAAGACAATTATTTCTAGGTCTCATGGATATGCATGTATGTTACATGTTTTGAAGTTAAAATTTTGATTTTGGCAGCAAAAAAAGGTTTCACCAATCACACCGTTTATTAAAAATGCCCTTATAAATTAAATAATAATTTAATCCCTAGATTTACAACTAATGGTGACATTCAGCCTCCTTCCAAACATGTAAATCCTTCCCAAGTATCCTGACTACAGTTCAAGTTTATATGATTTTCATGAAAATTGACATGAAGTAGCATGAAGGAGGACAGGAGAAACTAGCATAAAATACTTTCTTGGCAGAAAGAATATGAAGTGGGGGGAAATAAATGGCCTTCCTAGCATTCCAATAACTATTATTTTCTTTTCTTTAATTGAAACAAATCAATCAGACCACTACTAATCAATAAACTTTTCATTTTTATGCCCTCACTATCTGTCTGTTCTTTGAAAGTTTAGTTTAGTGAGCTATTCTATACCTGGAAACTAAAGAGAACATGCATCAAGTCTTTAAACTACCATTCCCAAGCATACAATGAGATAGATATTGCCCTACAAAATAATTATTTATCATGTCTCTGGTTTTTATGTTCATAATTGAGTTTATTATAGTTAGGATACCAAGACTGGCTAGGAGGGATCTCCAACAACAAGGTTATAAAGCCTTAGTAGCCATTTTGTGTCCAATGTGCTACATATGTTTCAAGTGCCAACCATGCCAGCTGGCATGTATTGAGTTGGGCTAGTGTTAACTCCTGAGTCATTAATGCACATGCTAACAGCGACACTTGAAAGTAAAACCTTCATACATTCATATCAATACAAGCAGACAATGCATATATACAAGCCTTACAAGGTGTGCTTGCTAACATGCAAAGAATGCCAAAAAGTTCTTAAATTACAAATCGATAAATATACGTGAAAATAGTGTAAGATGTATGCCCTAGAAACCAGATTGTTTGACACATGTACACTTTCTGGGGCATAATTTTATCATTGAATTTTTGAAATTGATAAAATTGAGTTATTTTTTCATTCATATTATGTGTATTTTGTGTCCATGAATCGTCCGAGGAGTTGATCTAACAATGACATGTATTCTCAAAAGTTGAGAATTTGAGGCACGTGTCATTTGGGGTCAATTCCTAAATGCTTCCGATCGATGGATCATCACGGAGATGGTGAATGATCCAGATAGATTGGTGCACGGATCGCTTCCCTTCTCGGATAGACGAGTCTCAAGTCTACAGTGTGGAAACACTGAAGCGAGAGTGCAGGTGTTTGATAGAGATCAAGGGTACTGAACGTGACCAGTACGAAAAGTCATTTGGATGGCTACCACTTGTCAATGACTTACTCGATGCTGCAGTTGTATAGATAGTTCTTTGACCTACAGTGCCTCAACTGTTCATAGTAGGATTGCTGTAGTTTGACTGCACAATCACTTGATTACCTAGCCATTTAAAATCTTGCAGTGCATGTTGGCTACAGTAGGTCCATTGTATGAGTAGGGTATGCACCAAGATGGGATCTGTCGATTCTGTTAGATAGAGAGAGATCCTATGCAGTTTATGAGACTGAGTTCTAGAATCCATGGCCATGATAGGTGAATGATAGAAAGGAGTTTCCATAAGATTTCACATGGACTCGAGTCAATTGAATCTGTCATATGACGGATGAACGAATTTGATGAGTTATCCTTGACCTGCATCTTATCGGGACCCACGACAGAAGAACCGAACTACACAGTAACTGCACCTAGAGGTTCATTTTCAATTCTGCTGGGTTGCCACTACATACTGGTAGGTGTCACTGATGGATTATGGAACCAATGAGAATTATTTTGATAATCAATAATTCTCAATTAGTTAAATTGGAAAGAGTTCTAATCTATTGAAAGGAGTTTCAATGATATTGTTGATGGAGATCACAATGTATCCCACTACCAGACAGAATAGAACCTATGGAGTCACACACAAAAGAGATTTTTATCCGATCAGATAGTTGATTAGCAATTATGAATCGCTATTGGATCTAATTGTCAATATGATTGATAATTAATTTAGTGCAAGAGTTGCAATAAAGCAATTCACTAAGAGTTAGTGAGTTGTAGGAGGATTAATTAGCAGTTGGATTGCTAATTGGCTCAATTTGATTGAGCAATGGGGCTTGGATCAAGTCTAACTGAATTGAATTCAATTTGGCTTAACTTGGGTTTGATTAGATCAAGCCTAATTAGATTATGAGATAACCCAATTGCAAGGGAGACCAATTCCTAACTAGATTAGAATTTGGGTGCCATCTAATCCCTAATTGGATTAGGATTTAATCAAGAGAAATTGGGTTCCTAATTGGATTAGGATTTCATTCTCTTTGGGTCCAATCAAATCCCAATTAGATTGGGTTTTGATTGGGGTTTAATTGAGACATCAAAAGAGAGCCCAGTTTGACTGGGACTCTCTCCCCCAATGCCACTTAAGAAAGCCCCACTCCCCATCCCACACCACCTTTTGAATTAGCGTGTAATAACCCACGCCCAAAAGGGTTTTGGCGTGAGGAACTTCATGCTAAAAAAGGGGGCCACGCCAAGGAATTATTTAATGCCCAAAGGAATTATTTAATGCCCCAAAATCTCTTCTTACACACCAAGAAAATAGGGAGGCGTCCAAGAGTCAGACGCCCCCCCAAACTCCTATCTTTCCCCTATTCCACGCCAATAAATAGATGGTCTTTGGGCATGGGAAACCATGGTTTTCAACATGAAAAAAAAAATCTGATAAGAGATCAGATTTGGGCATAAGGAAAAATAGAAAGAAAGGTTCTTTCTTGTGTATGGAAGAAAAGAAGAAAAGTTCTTCTTAGGCATGAGAGAAAAGAAGAGTTCTTTCTCAAGCAATATAGATCTCTAACGTAGAGATCTCTTGTGTGCGTTCTAGGAAGAAAAGGAGAGTCTCTTTGCTCTTCTTCCTCCTCCTAATCTTCTTCTCTAAGAGAGTCTGAGAGATACGAAGAGGATTTTCAATCAACCATCAGAAGGCATCTTCTACAAGGGAGCTAGCACCCCAGTGAAGTTGCAGTCCTCTGATCGGATTCGAGGGCCTCGTGTGGATATCCGTAGAGACCGGACGTGTGTGCAGCTCTGCAGAAACCTCATCAGATTATCACGGCAATCGGATTGCGGTGAAAAATTACTCGTGCAAGGAGAAATCTCTAATCTGATTTTTTAAATTTCAGAATCTTAATTTCAGCATGTGAACGATCCTGACTATGTGTAGATTAGATCTATATTTTGTATGCATGCTTGATTTAAAAAGATTTTAAATCTAAATCAGTTTAGTTCTACTGCAATCTGATTTCTGCATGCATATCTTGAAAGTCAGACTTCCTACAAGTGGTATCAGAGCCACGGATTAGTTTCACATGCATGTTATTAAGATCTGAAAATCAGATCTTTAGATCTGATAATCAGATTTGGTAAATTAGATTAGATCTAATTTAAATACATGTGATGTATTAGATCTTGTTTATATATGAGATGTATGAAATCTGTGTTAGTTTATGCATATGTGATCTGTGTAGATGTAGATTAAATTCTTAGTAGCCTAGTACTCTTCGAGATTCATAGTAAAGACCGTCCTGCCATAGAGGACTATGATGAAAGGGATGTCTGTATGAATCAAGAAGAAAAATCGCGAAAAGAAAGAATTTACTTTTGTGCAAAACCCTAGATCCAAAATCGTTTAGGATCTAACATAAATTTGAAATTTATATGGTAATGTACGAGATACATGATTAAATATTTAGATATGAAAGTAGTTTCGACATCCAAACTAAATCTCATGTTCATAATGCACTTAATTAAGGATCTAAAATTATGAATTAAAGATCTGAAATTAAGTATTAAGGATCTGAAATTAAGATTAAAATCTGAAATTGAGAATTTAAGATCTGAATCTTAAGCATAAAACGTGAGAGTTTAGGCTTGGATAGTTCAATTAAGTCTAGTAATTTGATTACTTTTAGATAATCGATTAGTATATGGTAGGGCTCAATCGAGATGAGCAGTTGATCCAATCCAATCAAGAATTGATTAGGATTAGATCAAGAGTGCTCGAGATCAATCCAATAGTTGTAGATTGGTCACATCAATTAATAGCCACATGTTGGATCGATTAACTCAAAGACTTGATTTGGCTCAATGGCTCAAGCCTAAGTAACACAAGCTAATCTATTCGAAATTGATTGACCTATTAATGTCTAAGAAAATGGTTTGGCTCGACTTAAAGAGGGTGGTTATTTAATTAGTTCCGTTCGCTGATCTGGCCAATTTATTGATGTCTAAGAAAACAACGTAGGGAACCCCATTGATCTTACACTTTTCTGGCCAATTTGGTTGATTAGTCTTGATGTGGTTGCTTGGGGATTCGAGCTAGCCCACGCCCCTAGAATTAGTCATAATATTTATGACTAATTAGGATTAAAGAGATCTAAATTAAAAATCTCCTCATTAATATTGAGTTGTAGGGTCTTCCACTGTTGTACAGTGCCGTGCCCTCTCCGATGTTGACTGTTCTTGACTGGACACAGTGGTTCAGTTGCATTAGGAAAGAAGCAACCACTCTATTGGCATGAGATGCTGTGGGGAGGAGATGGGGTTGGGCCCAATAACTGTCATGTGAGGATCCCAATGACAGCTTCACTCGCATTCAATGATGGATCTAATTTAACTAAGAAATGAGATCAATAACTGTTAAGTGAGGTTTCAGGACCTAGAGACCAGATCTACTACAATTTGCTTAAGAAGCATTGGACTAAAGTTGTCCACCTATTAGTTGATACATTTGCCAATAACTATCTGGTGAGGTAGCATGCCAATCGATGGGACCGCAGTACCCACTAGAATCCTAACTCGCGAAAGGATTCTCGTTTCTCCACCCGAGTACAGGGATTCGCAGAAATAGTGGGAGGTAGTTTATTTTAAAATAAAATTCTTAAAACAGACTAATTATCAATTACAAAAGTCTAACTAGAATCTTCGTCTCTCTGTAAGAAAATTGTCTGTCTGTAAGTGACTTGCCTGCTTCTTTGATTACAACCGATTGTTAGGTTCTAATTTTAAGAATTGGCTTAAGAACTTGAAAAGTGTTTTGAATTCTGAGTAATTAGGTTGTATCTTAAATCAAGAAATTACAAAAAAGATTTTGAAGAGTTCAAGAGACACCTTTAAAAGATACGTCAGATCTGCTCGAGATCGAGACTAACCTTACAGTTTCTTCTACAACCAGTTGAGTCATAGACTCTGGTTCTAGTGTACACTTATGCACTTCAATGCAGGATCTTAAGGAATGTAGAAGGTTGAGGCTAGAAGAGATGACCCTACGAGTAGGCAACGGAGCAAGAGTTGCTGCTGTGGCTGTAGGAACCTATCCTCTTCGACTACTGTCTGATTTTTATCTAGAATTAAGAGACTGTTATTGTGTACCTACTGCTAGTAGAAATTTGATTTCTATTTTAAGCTTAGCACAGGATGACTATGAAATCAATTTTCATAAGCACTATTGTACCATTTATTTTGAAATAAATAGTTAGACGTGGTCACTTAATTAATAGTCTCCATCAAGGCTCACTGTACCGGTACCGGACCCCGTACTGGTGAAATTCTATTTAACGTTGGTACGCGGTTCGGTACGATATGATAATGTCGATACGCTTCAGTATGGCATACCGGTACGAGATTGGTACGGTATGATACGAGCGGTACGAAGCAGTATGATATTCCATGATCTTTATCATTTGCATGTCGATGCAGATGAATCAATTAACCTATCCAAGCAAATAGTGACTGTCGTTGGGTCTAAGAGATCCAGATATGAGATTAACCTAAAGTACATATAGCACCTTAGGCTAGGTCACATTGGAGATGAAAGGATTAACAGACTAGTGGAAGGCCTTTTAGACTCATTTTCGGATGAGTCATATCCAGTAGTCCTACCTTCAAAGGAAATGATCAAGCTATCCTTTGTAGGATACGAGGAAAGAACCACTAAGGTACTTGCTTTAGTACATACAGATGTGTGCGGTCCATTTGATGTGCCAGCCAGAGGAGGTTATCTCTACTTCATCACTTTTATCAATGATTTTTCACGGTATAGATACGTGTTTCTTATGAGACAAATCTGAAGCCTTTGAAAGGTTCAAAAAATTCAGATCTGAGGTAGAAAAGCAAACTGAAAAATCACTTAAGGTACTTCGATCAGATCGAAGAGAAAAATACTTGAGTGGATGATTTTTTGATTATCTCAGAGAAAATGGTATAGTCTCTCAATAGACTCCACCTAGAACTAAAGGTGGCAATCGGGTCGGATCGGATCGGATCGGATCATAAACGGGTCGGATCGGCTCGGATCGAATCAGAAAATCGTCAATCCAAACCCGACTTGTTTGTTAAATGGATCAAAAATTCAAACATGAACCCGATCTATTTATTAAACAGGTAACCCGACCCAACCCGACCAATTTAATCTATTTATTAAATAGGTCAAATTAGCTTAAACGGATTAAACAGGTTAAACGGATTAAACAGATTAAACAGATCAGATTAAATAGATCAGAAATAGGTTAAACAGATTTTAAACAGATTAAGCAGATCTTAAATGGGTTAAAGAGGTTAAATAGATCAGATTAAATGGGTCAGAAATAGGTTAAACAGGTTAAATGAGTTATCTGACTCAATCCGATCTGAATATTAAACGGATTAAACAGGTTAAATAGATCAGATATCTAAAACCCAAATCCGACCCAATTATTAAATGGATTAAATGGGTTGACCCATTTATGATCCAAACCTATTTATGGCAGGTCGAACACGGGTTGGGTGGGAGGGTCAGATCATATTTTGCCAACCCTACCTAGAACGCCTCAGCTCAACGAGATTTCAGAATGGAGAAATCGAATCCTATTGGATATGGTTCGATCAATGATGAACTTCACAATCTCCCTCTATTTCTTTGGGGACATGCCTTGTTAACAGCCAATTACTTAATTAATTGGGTTTCCTCTAAGTCTATTCCTACCACACCATATGAGATATGACATGGTAAGAAACCAAATTTTGATCACCTCAAAATTTGAGGATGTCCGGCTCACGTCACACGACAACAGGCGGACAAGTTAGAAAGTAGGTCTATGAGAGCTCATTTCATAAGATACCCAAAGAGTTTTTGGATACTATTTTATCTTCCAAAGAATCACAATATGATTGTGAACCGACATACCATATTCTTGAAAAAAAATTTATCCAAGATGGAGGCAATAGAAGAAAAATTGAGCTTGAAGAGAGTCTCTGAAGAGCAGCGAGTCATAGAACCTAAAGAACCCATTCTATCTCATAGATCTACTAGGATCTTACATCCTCCTAAAAGGTACATCAACATGCTGACAGAGGATGTAGAGGAAACGTTCCTTATGGGTGATATGGACCATGTTGATGATCCTAAAACCTATGACGAAACGATGTCAAACATCGAATTCAAAAAATGATTGAAAGCGATGAGATCAGAGATTGACTCAATGCACACCTACCTAGTCTAGACCTTAGTAGATCCACCAGAAGGAATAGTTCCTATTGGATACAAATGGATCTTTAAGAGAAAGATCGGATCGGATGGAAAGGTGGAGACCTTTAAACCTAGGCTTGTGGCTAAAGGTTATAGCCAGCGTGAAGGTGTTGACTATTAGGAGACCTCATCAGTTGCCATACTAAAGTCCATTCAAACACTGCTTGCTATTGCAGCGGCTCATGCCTATGAGATTTCGTAGATGGATGTGAAAACTGCTTTCCTGAATGGATATCTTAAGGAAGATATCTATATGGAGCAGCCTTTGGGATTTACGTCCAGTGATAGAGATCACAAGGTCTGCAAGCTGTAAAGATCCATTTATGGACTAAAGTAAGCATCTCGAAGTTGGAATACTCGTTTTAATAATGCGATCAAATCATTTGATTTCATCAAGAACGAGAAGGAACCGTGTATTTTCAAAAAGATCGGTGGGAGGGCTGTCATATTCCTCGTATTGTACGTGGACGACATCTTCCTAATTAGAAATGACATTCCCATGATGACTTCTGTTAAGTTATGGTTGTCTAAAGAGTTCTCCATGAAAGACTTTGGAGAAGCGTCCTATATTCTGAAAATAAAGGTCTATAGAAATAGATCTAAAAGAATGCTTGATCTTTTACAGCAGCTGTACATAGAGAAAGTACTAAAGAGGATCAGTATGAGAAACTCCAAGAGGGGTCTATTGTCCCTCAAGCATGGAGTTCATCTCTCCAAAAAAATATGCCCTAGCACATCTAAGAAGATTCAGCATATGAGTAAGATCCCTTATACTTCTGCTATAGAAAGCCTCATGTAT
>KE506082.1:140283-155731 GCA_000441515.1 Elaeis oleifera
CCAGGAGAAGAACATTGGATTGCTGTGAAGAATATCCTTAAGTACTTGAGAATGACTAAAGATCTATTCTTGATCTTTGGAGGAGAAGACTTATGGGTGCAGGGATACACTGACTCAGACTTCATGTCTGACATTGATAATAGAAAGTCTACATTAGATTTGTTTCCTGTGTAACAATGATGCAGTTAGTTGGAAGAGTTTCAAGCAACCGATCATTGCAGATTCCACCATGGAGGCAGAGTATATCGCCGCGTCGGAGGCTGCTAAGGATTCTGATTCAAGAAGTTCATTGCGGAGCTGGATGTGATGGCATTAAATGCCGTTCCACTCTTCTGCGACAACAATAGTGCCATAGCGCCGCTAAGAAATCGAGGTTTTATTAAAAGTCCAAGTACATCGAACGACGATTCCATTTGATTCATAAATATCTCGAGAAAAAATTTATCGAAGTGCAGAAAGTCGACTCCACAGATAATGTGGCTGACCCGCTGACCAAGCCGCTAAACCAACAGAAGACTGAAACTTACCTTGAGAAGATAGGGCTTTAGTTTATCGCCAATGTAGGTCAAGTGGGAGATTGTTAGATGTATACCCTAGAAACCAGATTGGTTGATACATGTACACTTTCTGGGGCATAATTTTATCATTGAATTTTTAAAATTACTAAATTAAATATTTTTAATTCATGTTATGTATTTTTATGTTTATGAATCGTCTGAGTTAACCTGATAATAATACATATTTTCAGGAGTTGAGAATTTAAGGCACGTGTCATTTGTGGTTAATTCCTAAATGCTCCAGATCGATCGATCATCACAGGGACGGTGAATGATCCAGATAGATTAGTGCACGGATCGCTTTTCTTCTCGGATAGATGAGTCCCGAAGTTACAGTGTGACGACACTGGAGCGAGAGTACAGGTGTTTGATAGAGATCAAGGATAGTGAGTGTGACCAGCACGAGAAGTCACTTGAATGGCTACTCACTCGTCAGTGACTTACTCAATGTTGCAATTGTATAGATAGTTCTTTGACCTGCGATGCCTCGACTGTTCACAGTGAAGTTGCTATAGTTTTACTGCACAATCACTTGATTACCTAGCCATTCGAAACCTTGTGGTGTATCTTGGCTACAGTAGGTCCACTGTAGGAGTAGGATGTGCACTAAAATGGGATCTGCCGATCCTGGTAGATAGGGAGAGGTCCAATACAGTTCATAAGACTGAGTCCTAAAATTCATAGTCATGATAGGTGAATGATAGAAAGGAGTTTCTATAAGATTTCACATGGACTCGAGTCCATTGAATCTGGCATATGACGGACGAATGGATTTGATGAGTTAATCTGCATCTTGTCAAGACTCACGATAGAAAAATCGAACTACACGATAACTGCACCTAAAGGTTCATTTTCAGTTCTGCTGGGTTGCCACTGCATACTGCTAGATGTCACTGATAGATTGTGGGACCAATGAGAATTATTTTGATAATTAATAATTCTTAATTGGTTGAATTGGAAAGAGTTTCAGTCCATTGAAAGGAGTTTCAATGACATTGTTGATGGAGATCACAATGTATCTCACTACCAGACAGAATAGAACCTATGGGATCACATTCAAAAGAGATCTTTGTCCAATTAGATGGTTGATTAGCGATTATGAATCGCCATTAGGTCTAATCATCAATATGATTGATGATTAATCCAATGCAAGAGTTGCAACAAAGCAATTCGCTAAGAGTTAATGAGTTATAAGAGGATTAATTAGCAATTGAATTGCTAATTGGCTCAATATGATTGAGCAATGGGCATGGATCAAGTCTAACTGAATTGGATTCAATTTGGCTTGACTTGGATTTGATTAGATCAAACCTAATTGGATTATGAGATAACCCAATTGCAAGGGAGACCAATTTCTAATTAGATTAAGATTTGGGTGCCATCTAATCCCTAATTGGATTAGGATTTAATCAAGAGAAATTGGATTCATAATTGGATTAGGATTTTATTCTCTTTAGGTCCAATCAAATCCTAATTAGATTGGGTTTTGATTAGGGTTTAATTGAGGCACCAAAAGAGAGCCCAATTTGACTGGGACTCTTCTCTCCCAATGCCACTTAAGAAAGCCCCACGCCCCATCCATGCAACCTCTTGAATTAGCATGTAATAACCCATGCCCAAAAGGGTTTTGGCGTAAGGAATTTCACACTAAAAAGGGGGCCACGCCAAAGAATTATTTAACGCCCCAAAATCTCTTCTTACACACCAAGAAAATAGGAAAGCATCCAAGAGAAGGGGGCCACGCCAAAGAATTATTTAATGCCCCAAAATCTCTTCTTACACACCAAGAAAATAGGGAGGCGTCCAACTCTTGGACGCCTCCCCAAACTCCTCTCTTAGCCCTATTCCACGCCAATAAATAGATGGTTTCTTGGATGCCTCCCCAAACTCCTCCCTTAGCCCTATTCCACGCCAATAAATAGATGGTCTTTGGGTGTGGGAAACCATGGTTTTCAACGTGAAAAAAATCTGATAAGAGATCAGATTTGGGCATGCGGAAAAGTAGAGAGAAAGGTTCTCTCGTGTGTGGAAGAAAAGAAGAAAAATTCTTCTTAGGCGTGAGAGAAAAGAAGAGTTCTTTTCTCAAGCATGATAGATCTCTAACGTAGAGATCTTGTGCATGGGTTCTAGGAAAAAAAGGAGAGAGTCTCCTTGATCTTCTTCCTCTTCTTCCTCCTATTCTTCTTCTCTAAGAGAGTCTGAGAGATACTAAGAGGATCTTCAATCAACCATCAGGAGGCATCTTCTGCAAAGGAGCTAGCAACCCGATGAAGTCGCAAACCTTTGATCGAATTCGAGAGTCTCGTGTGGATACCCGTAGAGGCCAGATGCGTGTGTGGCTCTGCAGGAACCTCATCGGATTACCACGGCAATCAAATTGCAGTGAAAAACTACCCGCATAAGGTGAAATCTCTAATCTGATTTTTTAAATTTCAGAATCTTAATTTCAGCATGTGAACGCTCTTGGCTATGTATAGCTTAGATCTATACTTTGTATGCATGCTTGATTTTAAAAGATTTTAAATCTAGATCAGTTTAGTTTTCGCTGCAATCTGATTTCTGCATGCGTATCCCGAAAGTCAGACTTCCTGCATATAGAAAATATGTAGCTAAACATCAATAAAAAGCTTGGATTGTTATATTATCTCAATATGTTGGGCAATAAAGAGGGTCTAGAGAACATGCCGAGTGTAGAAGAGATGAGGTTGAGATGGAACTATTCTAAAGTAATGAAGGTGTGAAGAAATAAGTATAATAAAAGGAACTATAAAAGTTTCACAAATTAAGGAGAAATTGATGGAGAATCGATTGAGATAGAATGGACAAACATGATAAAGAATGGAGGGAAGACCTAACATAACAAGGATGGACGTTATGAAAACAGACATGGAAAGCTATTGAAGTAACATCAAATTTGGCATAACACCAAATAATTAGGGCTAAGTTGAGTGGTTATGGTTACGGTTGTGCGCAAAATGTACTTGAAAATTAATATTAGTATTTATGTATTATGGCTCTAAAAGAACAATCATTGACCATCTTAGAAGGTTGATAGTTTATTGTTCTCTTGTTCAAGTTATATTAATGACAAAGCATTGTAGATGGCTTACTATTTATAATACATTGAATAACATACCTGGAAATAAAACATAACAAAGATAAAGGTCAAAATTACAATTTCATAATGACAGGAATCATAATTCAGTATTAATGCATGCAAAAAGTTTTAATTAGTATTTATGATATAAATTATTTATGATGGAAAAGTATTACAGTGCTTCATAATCAAGTTGTCGAGTCTAAAGGAAGTTATTAAATGAATTATGCCTACTTGAAGACCAATCCCTTGCATAACAATGTGGAGGTTAGCTAATCAAAAAATGTTGAACCTTTCATTGCAACAATGGGTGACACTCGTATTAACAAATGCCCTGGTTGTTATCATATCAGATGAACAGCATTCTTTCTAGCAAGAAATGATTAAATTTGAGAGAATAAATCTGGAATCTTAAGCTCCAAAAGGTAGACATTCAGTTACTATAAGATGCATCACCTCAGCAAAAGAACTGTGCTTGTGTCTGTTAGCAATAGGTTGCATGCGTGCCTTAATTTGTTCACAAGCATCTAAAACTGCTGCACCATACATGTCAGAGCTTGCAGAAGCCGCTGTCGGTGATGCATTGGGAATCTAGATCAAAAAAAACAAAAAGACTTTAGACAAAAGTCCATGTGATAACAGATTGATGAATGTAAACCTCTTGTTGCCATCGCTAAGATTTTATTCACTGCTATTGCACATTAACATATTTATTTTTCATCTTATATTCTAAAGATCAAGAGCAAACGTGCAGAATATATGGTATAGCTTAAGGAACAAATTCACCTTATCTGTACTTGTCTCTGATATAAATACTGAACTTATAGGGATATTAAAGCACGAGGCAGCAATTTGGGCAACTTTTGTATGCAGGCCTTGTCCCATTTCAACACCCCCATGCGTCACTAGAACATGCCCATCACAATACACTTGTACGAGAGCACCGGCCTATACAATAAATAATATGTGATAATAAAACTATAAAAGTTGTGTGCAGCAGAATATTGAACTCCAAAATTGATATACATGGTGGACTTATTTCATATGCACAAGCTAACAGAAAAAAATTATTATGGTGGCCAAATAGTTATTCCACCAACATGGTCATCCCAAACATCTATAGTTAATTAAGTAGAACTTGGTTGACAGAGACAGATGGCCTTGTACAATTTTGGAGCTATTTAAAACCCCAAGGGACTTAATCAAAGCCAAATGGTGATTGAGAAATGTAGAAAGCAAACTATTTTTGCAGCTTCTCAGTTACCTGGTTCATGAACTTCGTAGTAAAGGAGATACCAAACTTGGTTGGAATCATTGCAATTCCTCGCTTCCTCCAGCGATTTTGGAGATTGTAATGGTCTACCCTTTCACGAGCCTTTGAAAAATCACAAGATGCCTTTAGTTCATCCCATACCTGTCTCAATGTACAGTTTTCAAGTAGCTGACCATAATGCAGCACGTATCCTTCACTTTGAAAATTAAGTTCCTGACAGATATTCATTGATTTAGAAGTCAGAGCATGATGAGGACCACGATAACTAAAATAATATCTACAGAGCACGATGACATGCAATTGAAGAACACTTTACTCTTATCTCTTCAGGACTTTTCTTAAGCTCTACAGCAACTCGCTGGATCCAATTTTCTGCAATAAGCATACCCTGAGGACCTCCAAAACCCCTGAAAGCTGTATTACTTGGAAAATTGGTATAGCAAACTTGCCCTCGAACCCTGATATGTGGTATAGCATAAACATTATCTGAATGAAACATAGCACGCTCAAGGACAGCAAGAGACAGGTCTAAAGAATTTCCAGCATTGTTGTAGAGTTGGAGATCCAATGCCAACAGCTTCCCAGCATTTGTATACCCAATCTGGAAGAAGTTCTTACATTTATTATATTTTAAACATAAATAAATTACATAGCACATGGAAACATGAGAAAGTGATGGTCTAACCAATTATTTTTCCCCTTAAATAGTTAAGCATCAATGAATTCCTCACCTAAATAGGGATAAAATTCCTTCTTCCTACAGAACTCAAAAGCATTAAACTAATATTTGAAGAAAGTTGAATCATTATGTAGTTTGCTCATAAACAAAGCACAAAAAAGTTCATGAAAGCTATGCTTTAACAACTTAAGCATCTAAGATATAAGATCACAAAACAAAATGAGAAGAATATGCAGGTTTTTTATTGCCTTCCAGTATTCACTAGGTATGATTCTTAAAAGCAACAAAAGGTTGGAAATATTTCTTAATCTATAAGACAATGAACCTTCTTGAGTAACATTCTGTCCAAATTTTAAGATCTACCTAGCCATTGTCCAAATCTTAACATTTTTCCTCTCATAAAATCCCTAAAAATTCTCAAGCTTGCAAAAGTAAAGAGGCCAATTCCCAATAGGGCTATAGCATCTCAAAATCTTGTAGCATTTTTGCATACCAAAATTCTTATATATTAATTAAAGAGAGCCAATTAATTAATAATTTCATGCATGCTTCCAAGGTTTCAAAATGCAAGAAAATGCACAAAATGTAAATGACATGTTTGATACTGCAAACAGTATGAACCTTGATTTGAGCGGTCCATATGGCCTTGCATATAATGGCTTACAATTTGAAGCAAGATTTAAGGTCCTACCAGGATGGTACTAACAGTACCATACCATTCTAACAAGAAAATGTGACTAGGATAGGTGCAGAACAGAGGTTTCTCCTGAAATGAGACATCCCAATTGTCTTGGTCCTTCTCAAACAAGGTTGGTTGTGCCAATACTGGAGCCCATATTGGTTGGCTGGTGGCATGGTTTGATACACCTCGTGCCATTCTGTACCGGACCCGAACTAATAAAGCAGAGAGGAGGAGAGCGAGAAGGAAATAGAGGTAAGAGGGAGAGAGAAAAGGGAGGAAGGAGAGAGAAGATAGAGACGACCTCAGACGGCCTCCGAAGACCGTCAAAGCGCTGAAGCAGGGGCAAAAAAAGCAAGGGCCAGAGGCCGTTGCTGCTTCCCTCGATAACACCAAAACAAAAACAAACAAAGATCTGAGCCCCTATTTCAATCAATCTGGAGATCCTCTCCCTAGGTAGCGTCGGCGGCGACCTTGGCAGCCCTCCAACGGCCTCCAAGGGTCTCTTCCTCACCTTTCCTCCTCTCTTCCTCTCCCTCACCTTTCCTCCTCTTCTCTCTCTCTTTCCTTTCTTTCCTTCTCCCTCCCTGGTTCCTTGCCGATGTTTGTTCAAAGGCTGGAACCGTCCTGGTCCACCATCGGTACAGTTCGGCATGCTCCGAACCAGACAATTCGAGATCGTTTCGCCGACCATGATCCTAACCATCGCAATTGCATTCGACACTCAAGACAAACCAAGAAATCAAGATGGACCGGGACCATTTTTTTTGTTTTCTTCAGCTTTTCTAGTTGCTAAGACTATTTTGGGATGTTGTGATGCTTCCTCTTATTCCAACTCCATACCATCCTAGGAGCAAATTGGGAAATCACCCAATACAAAGATTTAAAGCCTTGGTCTGAAATTTTACTCAGTTGAAACCAAGCTAAAGATCTGATTTTGGCCCAAACCTGATCTGAAAAAGGCTGATTCCTGACTTTAGTCAGCAACTTAACTTATTGGACTGGAAAGCATTTTTTTCTAAACTAGACTTGAAATAAAAATATAATTATTTTTTTTACTGTAGTTTGGTTATCCTAGGAGTTCAAATTTCGTAGACATTTCTATTAATCTATGTTATATTACCAATAATATAGTACAAGTTTCACATGACTCTTGAAACTATCATTTTTGATAATGATTACTTTTGGTTTCCACCCAGAAGTACTTAACCAATGCATCTAAAGGTCCCCAACATTAAAAAACAAATGCCATAATAATGTTTAATTTATCTTTCTTTAAATAACTGTAGTTTTCTTACTATTTTTAAGGTTACTTACTGTAATTGAATCTTAAGATTTCTTTACAAAATTCAACAGAACTGCTAAAACTACAGTGAAACTACTTAAAACAACACTCATGATGTAGTCCAGAACTTTGTAATAGGCAGACTCCACTAGGACAAGTGCACCACAAATAGACCAGGAGCCAATGTAGCAACAAGCAGACATCCGAAGTGCCAAGAGAAGTATAGTAAGGTTAAAGTAGACAAGCATGAGAAATCGATGCTCAGTGAGACAAAATGAACATCTAGTGAGCTAAGATAGGAAGAAGGTGAACTAGGAACAAGTGTACTACTTGCATGAAGTTTAACAAAAAGACAAGTATAATGGCTTGGTCAAATAGAAGGATGGTTTGACCCATGGTTTTGAATGAGAGCATAATTTGAAGCCCCAATTATCAATCATGTTGATTACCACACCCACAATTTGTTACTACCAAGATTTTCCATACCATATCGTACCGGTTCGATACCAGTGTGCACTGCAAGGCATGTACCAAACTTGGCATACCAAACCAGCCCTATACCGACATGGTAACAAGTTGGCACTGGTACAAGGCCTGGTACCAAGACAGTGAACCTTGGTTAGTACATTATTTATTAGCTTAACTTGAGACTATTTCTCCATAAAGATCTTCAACAGAAGGTTTGTCCATAACCTCCTCATGGACTCTCTATCATCATTCTAGTTATGTTTTGCCATCTACAATAGGTTTTGATCTCAAACAGACCCTTCATCCCTTGGTTAAGGAGTCCAGTCAGCAAACTTTCAAGCTAGGTCTATGACAATCCTAGAGAGAATTATGAGAATTATTTGAAATCTCCAAAAGTCTATTTAAAAACTTAGTTAGGATTTACTTTCAACTTTAAAAATGTGCTCTGATTATGGAAACTTCTGGGAAAACACAAGCTTTTTGTGAATATTTTGAAATTATTTTCAACCTTCATTGTTGCCTATTCATTGAGATATTTTACAGTATTTTAAAGTGCAACTCCATTTTAAAACTTTTAATCCTAATAGCTTCTCAGTTGTCTTGCATGTTACTTTCTGAATTATATGCTTTTGCTCTTCACTGGTTGATAATAATTTTCATCATCTGCCTCATTACATCAACAACATAATATTGTTTAAACCTAATCACGTCAAGCCAATAAAGGAGAAACAGCAATCATACTGAATAAACTTGACAATTTCCCTAAACTTTGGGCCTAGAGGTTTCCCCTAGTGCTCACCTTTCAGTAGAAGTGTACTTCAAGCATCCCTTCTCTCATCACATGCCTGACACCAACTTTAGCCTGACTCCCCATCAAACATCATTTGGAGCTTCTCACAAATGAAGGCAAGTCACTTCATGATCCTACCTACTGTCATAAGGACTTTAATTTACATTCAGTTTCTCCATACAACATTTTTAAGTCGAGCATGTGCTTGACCAAATTTTCCATCACCAGGCAAATTGTCTACTGGGTTTTAGTCACCTGTACTCTTTGCTACCTTGTGGGTACCATTATCCTCAGGATATTGGCATTCCCTTCTTCACTCTATTTTCAAGCTTGCCCTAAGATTGGCATTTTAATATCTACTTCAATCTTCTATCGAAACTGTTCTCTCAACCACCTGATCAGCAATTTCTTATGGAATCAAATCAAAATAACAAGTCATTTCAAATTCTTAGCATCAAATTAATATAACATCGATAGCATACATGCACAGACTTTTCAAATACTTGAATTAGCAACTCTCCCACAACAAGGTTCTCTGGTTATTCTACTCTCATGTAAATAAACTTAAGTTCTTTTCCCATTAGATTCCTTTGTAGCATTATTCACTTGCTTTGATATGAAATGCTATATGTGGAGTCCAATTGAAGTTTACAGCTTCTAAGCAGCTGAAAGCACCTATTTTCAGGCTTTCTGTAACCATGGTACTTATTTCAAATTAAAACTTTGAAACAACCATCAGCTATAGCATTCTATAGATGCCTATTCATATCAATAGCCATAGAGAAATTAACAAAATACAGCATCAATACGTTCTTTCACCTAACGAAGCATGTTAAATGCATAATAGCAATCAATTAATGTTTTCCAACAAAGAAATGAAAGATTTTATATGTTGTTTGTTATTCAACAAATGATCAGCTTACTTGAAAATATTATTTCAAGAAACAAGGTTAACAGTTTATCACTTCATCATTATATTATTAGACAAGTAAATTTCCACCTTTCTGGCCACAAGCCAATGAATTTCTATGAATTTCAAGTGATACAGCAGTCTAAATTTTGATGCCTCCACAGCAAATTTCTTAGAACATGCATGGCAATCTACAAATGCAGTTGCAAATATAATTGCGGTCATTCTCCAATGTCAACAAGACATGCTGGTAGAAGAAACCTGAAATGCAACAAAAATTAGAAATTCATTACATTATTTTGAATTTAGCACCTTGTATTTCCCAAGGAAACTATGCCTTTGTCCAGTTATCATCATGTCTATATCCCTGTCTAAAGTAATTTTCACTGGTCTCTTCAAAAGATATGATGGTACAGAAGCTGCAGCAGCAATAAAGGCAGATCTCGTTTCTTTTCCACCAAATCCACCACCAATGCGCTTGGTCCTGCAAACAACTTTCGACATTGGAAGATCAAGAACACCAGCAACACAGTCCTGGTGCTTTTGGGGTGACTGAGTACCAAGAAAAGATAAAGATAATATCAGCAAGAAGAAGGCTCCTAACTTCAATTTTGCATGCAATAATAAACAAGATTAAGAAAGCAAAGACATAGAAAGCAGGAATCTTTGCCTTATAGAAACTCATATATGTGCTCCCAATATAGACATCATTTGAAATGTGCATAAACAACGTAGTACCTACTTTGTACAAACAGCCACATACTGCATGCTATTAGTTATTTCCCATAGGTTATCTAACTGAAATTCATTTAATAAATATTAGCACTCAATTGGTTAGCTTCCTCATATAACGGATCCTAATGTATTCAAAATTTCACCGACATTGCATCCAGCTTGCACCTAACTTCACATCCATGTGCAGATAACTGTACTTACCATCTCAAACGTTAAAATTTCTTAAAATTAATGATCTATGCAAGATTCGCAGACTCGGTACCATACTGAACCATATTGTACCGTACCGAATATAAAAAATCCCACCTAACAGCACAAAAAAAAAGATAAAGAAACCGAGCCGAACCGGACCAAACCGCCCGGTATCAGGCGGTTCGGGCCAATACCATATCGAACCGACCGGTTCGGTCCGGTTCATGCCATTTCCAAAATCCGACCTGAACCAGACCAGTTTCCTATCGGTACGGTACAATATTGGGTGTACCGGCTGATTCGAGCCGGTATGGAATACCATGGATCTATGTAATAAGCACAAAGATTCATCCTACCCCATGACAGAAATGGAGACTCAACCATGTTTTTGTTATTAGCTATCTCATTCTAATTTTACCCTGTTTCTCAGCCAATGAACAACCCCATGGTAACACTATGCTCATATTTCAAGAATCAAGACAATCGGAAAACCTATGGATATGAAATTTCTGTGGCGCCCTTATAATGGTGGAAGGGACCTATGGTACAATACCATTTCCTGCCTTATTACCATGGCACATATGAATATATATTGCAGCATCAGCAAGATGAGAGGTTATCATCAGCATAAAACTAGTGAATAACATAAGCCTATCTGGTCTCCACAGGATACAGTGATCACCAGGTCTCAAACATCTAATTGTCCCAGCTAAAAGAGGTGGCAAAAAGGTGGGTGGGAGGTCATGAATGGGACATTGGGATGGATGTTCAAGTATCATTTTACCATTTGTACTGAAATGGAAAAATTACTAAAATGTAGTTCCCATTTATTTATGCTTCAGCATGACAAAATGATGAGGCCCACACAGCGTTTTTTTTCAAATTCTATTTGACAGATTAAGGAGCATCTCCTGTCAGCATTCTTATAAAGGGAAATTGCGCATAGAAAGACATCAAATTTTAGTTTGGATGATAATTTCAATATTATTAATTGATCAAATATTTGATAAATGATGGGATCAGTAACCTATGCCATGAAGACATCAGGAATTTCCTGTGCATGGTGTATATCTTTATATCTCGGACCACTAGCCACTTTTCAAACCTAGAGTTTTATTGAACTATGGACTTTATGATTAATTTAGTTTCTAAAACCATATTCTCTTTTGATGATTTTGAATTGTTCGTCGTCCTATGCTACCTTCAATTCATGTTTTATGTTCTATATGCTCTTATGAAATTGTATGAATCATTTATTGATATTTTAAACACATATTTGCCTTGACATTCTATTCTAATTAGAAGTTCTTCCAAAAGATTTGCCATCTTGGTACAAGACCCCATAATGCTACCATTTTGGTGCAGTGTCAAAATGCTCGGTACAGGGTTCAAAGAACATATGACTTGTTATAAATTATCAGAACTCTTCTTTACAATCAAGTGTTTTAACTCTTTCACTAAATTTGTATTTTTTTATTGGAACCACGGTTCACTAAACCACCCTGAACCGGGTGGTTCGAGGCGTGATAAACCATACTAGCCACCAATTGGTGCAATTCTGACATTCAATTTGGAACGCCGACGAAAACGAAGAGAGAAGGAAAGAGAGAAAGAGAGAGAGAGGAAGGGAGGGAAGGAGATGGAAAGGCTGGCGATGGTGCGTTGGGAGGCTACCGAGGTCTCCCAAGCTCCGTGATCCTCCAGATGGTTCGGGGCATACTAACTCATACCGTTAGTCAGCCAGCATAGAATCCATTTCCGAATCTGCAAACCTTGATTGAAACCTTTTGATATTACATTATCTGAATGAACCAAGATTTGGATTTTCAATAATAATTGAATATATGGTGTGATTTTAAGATTCAGTGAAACTTAAATTCTTGACCACATTAAAAATTTACTTGTTGCGCTCTTCTGTATGAATTTTACAAACTGATTAGTCAAAGCATGAGTGGACCTATTTGAGGTGGACTTCATATTTCAAAGTAATATGTAGATCTAGCAATGATCAAAGTGACACTATAAACATAGTTTTCATGTTGTATTGATATACAAGGTCAATGTTTGAAAACCCATGGGATGGAGATGTCCTGATTCTCCATGCAACAAAATGTCCCGCTATCTTGTCCTGTTCTAACCATAGTCCCAGTAGATATCCTCTATTTCTCCCCCTTCTCCTTTCCTTTTTCTTCTTTCTTTGTTTTTCTTTCCTTCTTTTCTTTTTATTTCTTCTACCTTTTTTGTCTCCTTTCCTTTCTATTTCTTTTTCTTATGCTTCCTTCTTTCCTTTTTCTCTTTTATTCTTTTCCTCTTCCTTCATCCCTCCTTTCTTTTCTTGTCCTTCTTCTTCTTCTTTCATTTTTCTTCTTTTCTTCCTTTCACTTTTTTCCTTTCTTCATCTTTCCTTCCTTGCTTTCTTTCCTCTGTCTTCTTCTTCTCCCCATGTGCATGGGTCTCGGTGCTTGACCCTATCCCGATCTTATTTTCTCACAGGAATGGACTAAAACAGTCGGGATGCCCCCTGTCCCGCCACACATAAAATCTTGTACAAGATTTTAAATCCCGTGGGATAGGAGCATCCTGGTTTTCCCACATAACAAGATACTCCACATCCTGCCCCATCTCGATGGCTGTGCCGGTTGAGTGTCCCGATATTTGCTTTGAACCTCCTTTTATATTTTTTGAGTTTTTGCTTACAACATCTATTAAAATTTATTTTTTATTTATTTTTAAACATACTTGACCTTCAAAAGTCATATATTTAAATAAATTGGTCCTACTTAATATGCTATCATATATATTGATTTGCTCATACATACATATATTCATACATGTATAAAGTTGACACTATAATTTCTTGTGGCTTTCTAGGTTATTAGAGATTCTTTTTTCATTACCAAGTAACAATCTCTTATAATTAAATAGTGGATGAGTTATTGACAAGGCAAAAATGATGTGGTTGGATGAAAAGTGGCAATTTTTACTACATAAGCTTTGTCACGTAATCAGCCACTATTACCTTTCAGTACTTTAGTATTGACAATTGCAATCGATACTTAGATATCGAGTGGGGATGAAGAAAAACTGTCATCTTGTGTAACAAAATAAGAATTAGGAAAATAAGTGCATGTTTATAAGTTATTGCTCAAACAATTAACATGGTGACCCATTTTTCTAAGTTTGAAAATACCACTATTAAAGAGAATCAAGATGAGCAAGAAAGATTTTATAAATTTTTATAAGAAACAAAGGATGAACTTACTTGAAAAATTTTTTTGATTTTTATATAATATTATTTTCTAATATATAATGTTAGAGATGTATATACAATGATATATACATATATCTTCTTTTTTATATTATTTTCTTCTACATAATATTATTTTAAAAAATAACTATAGTCAATTTTTTCTTTTTTTATACTATTTTTTTACAGATAGTTTAATATTTTATACAATTTTTTGAGAAAAAGAATATATGTTGCATATGAGGTTGGACCTCAAGCATACTCACATATGCGGAGTTCTTTATTCCCCTGCCTAACCACTCAACCAACGCAATGCAATGCAAGGTTTTTACAATAACTAAATGTACTTAAAAGATACGAATCAAATTATGGAAAATATAAATAAATAAAAAACTCGCTAGCCCCTTCTTGATCCTTCATTTCCACCTCTTTTAATTACTTCACCCTCCTCCCATTCAGCCCTTTCCCTCTTTCTCTCCCTCCTGTCACCCTTCTCTCTCCCCATTGATCCCTTCCTCGTTGATCTCTTCATCCCGCTCAACCCAATGATAGCTGACATAGGAGAGTCCCACTGGTTGGGCACCGAAGGCCTTGAGCAGTTGAACCCTAAGTCCTCGACTTCAGATTTTGGAATGGGCAGCGAAGGAGATGAGGAAATTGATCGCCACTAGTAGCGGAGAGGCCTATGACTACCATCGACATTTTCGTTGGCAAGGTGTATGCAAGATGACTATATTGGTGAGTGTCCCAGTTGGGATGAAGGTGGGACATGTGGAATGGCCAATGGACATGGTTTTGGGGTCCCACACCCATCCTAGGTCCCGTTATCTCATGGGAACAGCATGGGGCATTCCCCATCTTGACGAGACTTCAAAACTTGTTAATATCATTTGAAGGTATAGTATTGTGTATTAGAGGATATATTCAAGTTGTAAAGTATATTTCATCTTAAATGATGAGTTATTATTTTATCTGTATTTTTAGTTATGTATTATTGAATGCCATGTTTTCTTTGAGCACCATTCACCGAACCAACTTTAACCGGGTTATTCGAGTTGTACCAAATTGAACCAGCACAAAATCAGAATGATTCAATGGGTCGATTCGATTTATAAATCCTCTACCGAACATGTGAGGGAGCACTCTCTCTCCACTCACTTGCCCTCTCCCCTTTTGATGTTGACTTATGCTAACTGATATCGAGGTAAGCCCCACCTTCTCTCTACCCACCCTCCCCCTCCCTCCCTCTCTCTTCCTCCCTCTCCCTCTCCCTCTTCCCCTCTCCATAAGCCCCCATCCCTTTCTCTATCTCTCTTCCCATCCCTCTCCCTACCTACCTCCCTCCCTATCCTTCTCCCTCTCCCCTACCCATAAGCCCTCCTCTCCTTCCCTCCCTCTCCTTCCCTCCCTCCCTTCGCTCTCTCTTCCTCCCTCTCCCCCACTCCCTCTTCCTTGCCTAGTCTAGTACACCTAGCTTGGTACCATGCTTACTGAAACAATATCGAACCAGTCGCCAGCCAGAACGAGCCTCAGTAC
>KE506082.1:176034-188200 GCA_000441515.1 Elaeis oleifera
TTATTTTCTTAGTAAATTATTTTATTTTTATTTTTATTGTTAAAAATAGGATAAAAATGAAAAAGTATGAAAATAAGAGAAAATTATGCCAAAATTTTGTGATTTTGATATGATTTAATTATATGTGATAGATCTTTGGAAGATCTACATGATGACACCAAAATTATTAATTTCGTTAATTATATTTTTTTTAAATTTTAAGATGACATAATTGTAATATAATGTCAATAAATATATATTTGAAATTTTGGATCAAAAGTCTTTGTACCGCTACCTAACTCAAAATTGAACCTAAATATGTCAATAATATGCAATATAATGCAATTTGGGGTTGTATTTATGAATTATTAACTTGAACATCCAAAAAAAACGAAAGGAAAAAAAATTGTACTGGTACCAACCGGTACGCCGAAGCGTACTGTGTGTCGG
This sequence comes from Elaeis oleifera, assembly GCA_000441515.1. Taxonomy (NCBI): domain Eukaryota; kingdom Viridiplantae; phylum Streptophyta; class Magnoliopsida; order Arecales; family Arecaceae; genus Elaeis; species Elaeis oleifera. Next base: position 176,464 of record KE506082.1, read on the forward strand.
TACGGTATGATACCGATACCGTACCGTACCAATCCGACACCGATACGCCGTCCGGTACTGGTACAAGGAACCTTGGATTCAGATGCTACATCACATATGTCAGGTGACTCTAGACTATTCTCTTTTTTATTTCTGTTTCAAAAAATCACCCTTCTATCTTTCTAGCTGATGGCAAACAATTGCCAGTATCTGATTGTGGTTCTATATCACCCACTTTCTTTTTGTCACTTTCCTCAATTCTTTATGTGCCTAAATTTTCATTAAATCTTTTATCAATCAGTTCTCTTACAAAGTCTTTAAACTGTTCCGTCACCTTCCATCCTTCTTATTGTGTTTTTCAGGATCTCTTGATGAGGAAGAAGATTGTTTGGGGCCATAAAGGTGCTGATGGTCTGTATTACCTAGATGTTCTAAGATCGAAAGCTCTTTCATCTGTGGTAAGTCCTCAGCAATGGCATTATAGGCTTGGGCATCCATCTCTCCCAAAACTGTGTCAGACTGTTCCTCTTAATCAGTCGTCGGTTCTGTCAAATTGTGAGGCTTGTCAGCTTGGAAAACACCACAGGTCAATGTTTCCAATGAGAGTCAATAAAACTAGTACAAAGTTATTTGAGTTGATTCACTCTGATATTTGAGATCCTTCTAGAGTCAAGAGTCGTACTAGTCATAGATATTTTGTGACCTTTATTAATGATTTTTCTCATACCACCTGGGTGTTTCTATTAAAGGAATAGTCTGAGGTCAGTCTGTCTTCAAAAATTTTCATAAGGAAATAAAGACACAATTTTCTACTGATATTTGTTCTATTCGCACTGATAATGTTCTAGAGTTTGTCCAGCAAGAGTTAAGTGCTTTTTGTGCCTCAAATGTGATTCAACACTAAACTTTTTGTGCGTACACCCCTCAACAAATAGGATAGATAAGCACAAAAATCGCCATCTTCTTGATATTGCTCGCACCATTCTTTTCATATGCATGTACCTAAAACATATTAGGGAGATGCTATTTTGACTGCTTGCTTTCTTATTAACCGCATGCCATCTTTAGTACTCCAAGATAAAATTCCCATCTAATTTCTATATCCATATCGTCCATTATTTCTTTGCCCCCTCGTACATTTGGATGTATAATATTTGTCCATGACCTCCAACCAAGCTTAGAGAAATTATCTCTCAGAGCCATCAAATGTGTTTTTTTGACTATGCCAGAAACCAGAAGGGGTACAAATGCTTTGATCCTGTGAGTCACAAAGTATTTGCCAGTGCTGATGTCACATTCTTTGAGGAACAGCCTTATTTTCATCTATAGAAGAATCTTTGTCTAGTGAGTTACTGGTTCCACCAACACCTATCCCTGCTCCAATGTTTCCTTCACTTCAAAAAATCTGCTGTTATGCCTACTGCTATTTCTCCACCACCTCTAAAGGTGTATACTCAACATCCACAGAATCAAATCCTAGCACTTTCCCACCACCATCTTCGCCCTCGAAAAGCGATCCAATGACTTCACCACTTGCATCAGATTTGCATCTTCCCATTGCCATACGGAAGGATGAACGTTCTTCTACTCAACATTCTATTGCTTCATTTGTTCTTTGGATCACCTTGGTCCTGCCCTTCAATGATTTTCTTGGCCCTTTATTCTATTCCAAATAATGCAGAGGAGGCACTATCTCACCTTGATTGGCGACAAGCAATGCAAGAGGAAATGTCTGCCTTATAGAGCAGAGCCACTTGGGAGTTGATCTCTCCACCAGCTGATTGTGAGGTTGTTGGATGTTGTTGGATTTTCTGCATCAAGTATCTGCTCGATGGCACCATTGAAAGGCTTAAGGGATGATTGAGTACAAAAGGATATTCTCAGACGTATGGTGTTAATTATTTTGAGACATTCTCTCCTATGGCACATCTCAGTTCCATCCGAATTTTGATTTCTATTGCTGTCAATATGGATTGGCTACTATATCAACTTGATGAAAAAATGCCTTCCTCTATGACGATTTTGAAGAGATGGTGTACATGAAGCAACCTCCGGGGTTTGTTGCTCAGGAGGAGAGTTCTAGAGTGTGTCGCCTAAGGAAGTAATATATGGGTTGAAGCAGAGTCCGAGGGCTTGATTTCAGAAGTTTAGTTAAATTGTTTGTCAATTTGGCTTTATCAGAACTCATGTGAACCATTCGATATTCATTATGCACACTTTCGTTGGAGTGGTCATCCTAGTTGTCTATGTGGATGACATTATTATCTCAAGCAATGACCAAGCTGGCACAGAGGCAACTAAAAGACACTTGAAGCAACATTTTGCTACTAAAGATATAGGTCGACAGAGGTACTTCCTTGGAATAGAGGTGGCTCGAAATCGTCAAGAATTTATACCTTCTCAGAGAAAGTATGCTCTTGATCTACTACAAGAGATGGGCATGCTTGATGCTCGACCAGCAAATATTCCTCTAGACCAAATAGGAGCACTCTGGAAATAGGATTTTGAAGAGTTATCAGACAAGATTGCGTACAGAAGACTGGTTGGTAAACTTATTTACTTAACAGCTATCCGACCTAATATTTTATTTGCAGTTGGTGTTGTCAGTCAGTTTATGGACAAGCCTAAGAAGTGCCATTGGGAGGCTACATGTGGCATTCTCAGGTACATTAAGAAGACTCCCGAACTTGGCTGTTTTACAAAAGAATAAACATACTAATATAGTTGCTTATTCTGATGCCGATTATGCTGGTTCGAAAATAGACAGATGATCAACTTCTGGTTATTATACATTTGTTGGAGGAATATTGTGACTTGGAGGAGTAAGAAGCAAAACGTGGTGGCTAAATCTAGTGCAGAAGCAGAGTATCGAGCTATAGCTCATGCTGCTTGCGAGTTAATCTGGGTGCATTCCTTGATCACGGAGTTTGATTTTCAGCATGATAAACCCATTCCTATGTATTGTGATAATCAAGCAACCATTTTCATTGCTAACAATCTAATATTTCATGAAAGGACAAAACATATTGCGGTTGATTGTTACTTCATCAGAGATCAAATCACAAGCAAACAAGTATGTACTCTGTACACTCATTCTGAAGATCAGATGGCTGATGTGTTTACTAAGCCTTGGGGAGGTAGCAGGTTTTCTCTGTTACGTGGCAAGCTGGGAATGTTGGATATATATGCTCCCCAGCTTGAGGGAGAGTGTTAGAATATTATTCCCTATTATTCTTTATGTTTATAGTTCTTCCATTTCTATCTTTCCTAATTAGACTTTCCTTTGTTATATGGTTCATTGTATCTGAACGATTCATTGTATTTAGACCTCTATTATATGGTTCATTGTATCTAGACCTCTATTATATGGTTCATTGTATCTACACCTTTATTGCTCTATATATATAGAGTCTCTTATAACATGAGAAAGAATACAATCATTTTCTTTACACAGCCTATCTCTATCTCTCTCCTTTTCTCTTTCTATTGTTCTTCACAGAAACTATTACTTTTAGCAAACAAATATATCATCCCAATGCAAACATAGCCATTAGAAAGAATCCTTTTTTTTTATTTGTAGTAAAAGAATCCATTTTTCATTACAAAAGTGTATAACTAAAGGACAAAAATATCATGCTATAGAAAAAAAAATATCAACCTCATTAACAGCACTGCAATGCCTAATGAAAGAGTTGTATGAGACCCAATTTGGGGAGCAAACTTTCCTTTTTTTTCTAGATAGGGCGGAAGAGGGAGCGGTCTTTAAGAAGCATATTGTCAAAACAACCATGTGGGCCAACCCAGCAAATGACAGCCATCGAAGAGGCCACTTGTAGGGTAATACCGTGTGATCCCATCCCGAACCCCCTCCGCCCTCTTCGACTTTTCCTCGACTGGACCAATCACCTCTCTGCCGACCTCGAAGTCCCCGCCTTGTCTTCTACTCCTCCGACGCCATCGTCGTCTCCATCGTCGATCACATCTAGCTGCGCATGTCCCACTACAAGGATGGCAACAGCCTCACCGCCCTCACCGTCCTCTCCAACCTCCCCTCTTCCCCGATCTTCCCCTTCAACCACCTCCCTGGCATCTAGCGTCGATTCAGGGCCAACAACCCGTACTGGGAGTCAATGCCGGAGAGCTTCCTCGCCAACACCATCGGCAGCTGAGGAGCCATCATCAACACCTTCAACACCCTCGAGGGCCCTTCCTTGCAACCTAAGCATGGCTACCATCGCATCTGGGCTGTGAGGCCCATCTCCTCGACTGGTCCCACGGTGGAGCGCTGTGGCCAGAGATCCATCCCGATGGAGGTGGCGGCGGCTTGGTTGGCTGCGTGCCACCGCGGTTGGTGGTGTACGTCCACTTCGGGAGCTAGTACACGCCCATGGAGAAGCAGGAGCGATAGGTGTTCTTTTTTTATCCCATTCCATCGGAATGAGATTTTGACGCCGTTGGGGAGAGTCTGGATTCAGTTACGAGTGATTGGGCCATTTCCATTCGTTCTTGAAATCGGAATCGGTATGGGACTCCCCGCAACCAAACGGCTGGAATGGGAGTCATCCATTCCGATTCCCATTCCAGGCCTCAATTGCCCCCTACCAAGCACCCCCAAAAGGTTTGAAGGCCTCACAACTCTATTATGGAATCACATGACAATAATTAGAAAAACAAGAACTCCATTATTTCAATCATAATCTGCAAAGATCTGATTACATTGAACCCTAAGAGTCCCTTTTAATAACAAAAAAGGAATCCTATCTCAACTCAATTTTGATATCCCAAAAAAGTGCAAATAAGAACTTTTCACGGTTACTGTACTGTGAACAGTGCCATGAACAGTAATGCATTACAGCTATTAGGTTCCATGATAAACATAGAGATATTTTAATCTCAACCCTAGAATCCAAAATAACCCACTAACTGAAATAAACAGAATAAAGAAAATACAGAAAATTATAACTAAATTAAATCTATTAAAATCTCTAAGCCGCAACCCTGTGATGCAACACAATATGAACTTGGATCGCCATAAGTAGTCCTTGGAAATTCCACATTGCAGTGACAAGTTGACAATAAAGAAAAGATTCTCGCTTCAAATGAATGGAAGCAGGCAAAGGAGCTAGTTTCTCAAGATCAAACTGTTGTTATAATATTGAGAGATTAATAAATAATAGTATTATTGTCATGCATGCAAATACCAGATATGGAGTGAAGTGACACAAAATTGTTCAAAAAGACAAGACACACAAGCTAAAGAGATCTCGCACCAAGATTGTCAAAGGAGACTAGGGGGATCTCAATCAAGCCAGGCATCCAGTGACACTAATGATGTTGCATGCCAAGTGGCTCAATTGGATGTCTCAGGATCCAATAGATACTTGTGGTTAGCATATGCCAAACCATCAGTGCATCAGTAGCAAGAATGGACATCATGGCCTTACTTTGACATACGACCCATGTGTAGACTGTAGACCCTTAGTCATCATATTTGGGTGGTACACTCCTACACAACCCTACACTCTTTATGGGGGGTCACGGTTCAGATTCATAGCACTATATTGCTATTTATTACCGCTAGATAGGATGGCCAAGTTCATATGGAACATCCTGTCAAAAGGAATATCTAGGACAGTACAAACATAGTACAAGCAGCAAGGAGCAGATAGCATCTGGCTGATATTAGATTCAAGGCCCCAGCTATCAACAAGGTATAAATGCATACTAGACCCACAAAACTCCACCTAAACTAGATGTGACTTGGATGTTGTTTATTTAAATTCGTGAGTTACTTGTTCATGTCACAGTTGACAATAGTGTTCTACTTAAAACTATTGTTGTTTTACAATTTTATTCAAACCATGGACACAGATACTGCTAGTGGCACGACAAACCCATCATTCGCTGTTTTTAAAAGCCCTAGTTTTGCACCTAAACTTTGATAAACAACTCCTAAGAACATCTAAATAATTATTAACAATAAACACATGATAACAAAAAAAAAAAGAACATCCTAGTGACTTGCCATGGTGTCGACACTTGACAAGTGCTGGGACAGGGTGTCCCCAATAGCATCTTGACCAAGCATTGGACCATAACAAGCATGATACTACCCTTATTACATTTCATTTTCCTTGTTGTAATAAGTATACACGTAAAATGCCCATTTTTCTGGACTACACATTGCTTTTCCTTCCCATGTATCTAATCACATAAGTACATTTATCTTATTATGTTTGTAAATTCTGGGTGTCACTTTCCTACGGAAAAGCAATATACCAGGCTATTAGAATGGTGAAAAAAAATGAATGTATAAAATCATGCTTGTTATGGAATTTTGTACATATCACAATGCCGACAAGACACTGCATTGTCCAGAAGAGACGAGGAAATTATCAACATCTGTGAAGTTCTAGATACTACCCTTATTTGTTAATTTATTCATCTTTATTAAATGAAATATTCCCCAACTAATAAACATCCAATCAAACAATCATATAGAACAGTTTTAAATTTCAACATAATGCAATCAGTAAAGGAATAGGTGATGAAAACAATGTAACACCTGGATAGGGTGCAAGCCACGTTGACAATTTCCAATACCCTCCACTGTAATTATATGCATTCCTTCAACAGAATATAGCGGAGCCAAGCATGCATTGATTGCATAATGCCTGCATAGTAGGTTATCGTCACAAAGCATTCTAACAGCACTAACTGAACCCAAGTGCATACAAATAACAACGAAAAAGAAGACAACAACATATGCAACTTCCAGGGGCCACACCCCTAACCCATGAAGATTCTGAAAACTCCTTGCTAATAAGTGCTTAGGTCCCCATTTGGTCCAACCAAAAACGAAAAAATCCTCTAGGACTCCATAAATCTGGTATTAACTGATAGAGGTTTCAATCTCTGTTAGATTTCTGATTGCACAATCATGTTTGCTTCTTCAATTCAGTTATGATCCCCAAAAACCAAGAGCTCATGCAAGCCACTAATAGTCCTTTCCTATCCATTTTAGTATAAATCCTATAATAGATGGTTCCCATTAATAGTTATACAAATTACATACACTCATAATTCTAATAAATGTTATTCCATTTGCTATTGTGGTATAGGTTCCCATTCCATTTTGGAAACAATTGCATTAAGGCTATGAGAAAGAAATGAAGGGGAAAAGTTTGGAAGAAGTGGTGGCACGAAAGAACCGATGAGGTATATTTCTTATTCTTCTCAAATCTTTCATCTTTTCCGATCTCCTTTATGGTTTATCTCATCATCTTTTTTCACATTTATAGCCTTTAAACATTATTTTATTTCTTTATTTTAAGTTTTACTGCATTTGATTATCTGCAAGACTGTAAAAATACTCCACATGTTATTACCTAATTTTTAATCTTTTTGTAACTTTTTATGCACTTGAATCTCTATATCCTAGATAACACAGAATAAATTCTAGTATTTTGCATAGATCATGTGTTCATTTTCTGAAGATCATGATTATTTTTTCCTCTTAACCTCTTCTTCTATTAATTATCTAAAACTGGGAGGGAAGTACATAGTCCAAAACAAAGTCATCTGTATTGAAAGCAAAGTCAAAAAATAAAATATCTCCATTTTATGTGCTCAGCATTTTTTTTATCTCATTTTTCTCTCTCAAAATAAAGAAAAAAAATCTAAGTTCTGTGAATGTGACTTTTGATGTATTAGATTAATCACTATAAGCTCTCCAAAAAAAAAGAAGCATAAATTCACAATATATTCTTTGATAGTAAACTTTTATAATTTCTATACTGCCCCATCCCCCCAAGGAAAAGTTCCAGGGTCTTCCCCTGCTCAAAAGAATTACTTAAGAACAAAGAAGAACTTCATGAAGAAAACGAAACAAGAGATAACTCATTGCACTGAGATAATAAATTCATGCTCTAATCTACTGACCAAACAAAGCCATAACATCTGTATCTCACAATGTCAAGTTGACATAATAAAGAATAAACACATGAGCTGGCCATAAGCATAAGGACAAGACTCTCACACTGATTTTCTCATATGTTCATCATAATAAGAAATCATCACTGTGCAAGCTCCACAACCACCTTCACCACAACCAAGCTTTGTTCCTGTCAATCGCATATCTATATTCCCATACAAAACAAATTCATAATCTGGTTCAACAATAAATATTTGTACAATAAAAATTCATTCTAGCCATATAGTGTAAATCTTGCTATCCACTAAGCTAATTGCAACAAAACTTAAACATATTTTAGAAAAACACAATAAGGAACCATTGTATGTAAGGTGGAAGATAGAAAGAAAAGCAACAGAATTATAAGTACAAAATGGATTTAGTTCCATTTTCTCTCTATATAAGATTTAGTATGCAAATCTTCTTCCATTTAATTTCTATCAAAGGTCATGTTTTGGCATAAAAAGCTTCCTCAACACCTAATAATTGATATTCAGATTTTCTGTTCTTCCTCTACCTTTACACATCAGCATTTCAGATGGTCCAACCATATTTGACCACCACCATATTAGACGTTATTGCACCAAAGTCAATTTTCTCATACTTTAATTCCTAAGTTGAAGTTTGACCCCATTTATAATATTGCTTTTCCTAATCCACAACAAATTCACCTCCACAATCTTTGAACCTTTACATAGCCATAAAAGTGAACATGCCCCTTTATTTGCAATTAGAAAAGCATAACTTATTAATTTACAATAATTAATAAAAATGAGAATAACCGACAATACATGACCAGTTTATGTATCTTTGCTGTTATGACCCAAGCCATTCATATCAAAATGGGATAAAAAATCTTAAGTTGATAAAGCTCCAATGAAATATTGAGCAGAATTTCACAACTGACAATTTTACAGCAACTATCTATAAATCATTGGCAATTTTCTGACCAACACAAACTCAAGGCAACAGAAGGGCGGATCATGGAGGCTACTTGGCACATATGCAGAAGTACCTCCAGGTAGCAGATTATATTCATGCAATCTAGGAACAGCCCTCCAAAATTTACTCAGTTGGAAAGCATCTTGACAAAAAAGAAAGTAACAAGGTTTACTTACACCCAATGCCAACAACCATTTTAGTTAACAATCGGCAGGGCATGTACTGTGCACAGGCCCATACCAATGCAAAGGTATGGATCAACATGCACCTGGCATGACACAGCATGGTCGCTCAGACATCACAGACTGATATGCCATTGGCACATGCAGGTCTACGCAGGTTGGCACATTGATCCCTGCTTGAATTCATCTTTAAGGTATCAAAGTCGACTGAGAAGTTCTATTGTTGTTAAATTTGACAAGGTACAATATTTATTATCGAAGTAAGCAGCATCTAGTTTCAAATTAATGAGTAAAACAAAACTAACTTGCAACCTTTTGTCCACCTGCTAATGCTTGCTGCTTTTACTTGTTCCTTTAAATTCCTTCTGCCATACATTCCAAAGTATAATCTGCTGCCACATATTGGAACTTGTCTGTATTCCGTATGTGTTTGTATACCATGATACTCGAGCATTGCATTTCATAGTGTGGTCCACAATGGAAAAACATCAGAGAATATAATTTGAATTACTACCTTCAAATAATTGTTCGATGGAACACAAGATCTTGTCTGCTCCTTATGTTACTTGGTGTCAAGGTAAAAGTCATCTTTCAAAGCACATCATGATAGGTTAGGAAAATCCATCAGCATTTACTTGTTGTATAATGTTTTCAATGACTTGAAAAGACCAACCAGTCAAAATCAATATTCCAGCCATTTTCTATTATATTATTCACAAAAAAATTGAAAGACCAGCAAGCCACAAATTCCATAAACAAATTGGGCCACATTTGACGCTCATTGTCCAGGACAATGAGAGGTATTTGTCATATAATCAAGTTAATTATTTCCTATCTTGAAATATAGCAACACAATGGGCGGGCTTGTAGCAGTGACAGTCAATACTCCATAGTGCATGTCAGGCCTCTCTTTGAAATCCTCTTTATCTAGATTATATATATTAAAAAAAAAAGGAAGAAAAAGAAGAAGAAGATATTAAAAGGGAAAAAAAAGCACAGATGTTAGACATGTTCATGTCCTGGGGCATCATACTTATCATATATGTCCATTTTGTGCAATATTGAGACATTTAGCCCTTCCTAGATTATTTTGTAATGAAACGTGTCAAATGCTACGAAAGTGTAATATTCTTAGGGTGCGTTTGGTTAGCCATCAAAAAAGTACTTTTTTTATTTTTTGATTTTTAAAAAGCAAAAATCAAAAAGCAATATTTGGTAACACTGTAAAAAGCAAAAAGTAAAAATCAAAATAATCAAAATAATTGATTTATGTGGAAAGCAAAAATTTTTTGCTTCTTAAAAATTGCTTTCTCCTTTCTGAGTAACCCAACTCGCCCCGACCCCTCCCCCTCCCTTCGGGTCTTTGCCTGCCTGGCCGGCGAGCACCGCCGATCGACGGGGCTCCGGCCTCTGCCGCCCAAGTATGCCTCTGCAATAGCTTCTACTTGGGAGCGTACCAGGGCGCCATCAACAAGAGCGAAATCCCCAACCTCTCCCTCGACGACGTCGTCGAGCGCGACTCCCTCGTCTATCGCTCCTACATCGCCCTCGGCTCCTAGCAGGTCGCCTGTCCCTCTCTTTCCTCCAGATCTTCGATCTCTTGCTTTCTCTATTCTTCTCTGATTCCCGGGATCTGCCATTCCTCTGCAGCTCGTGATCAGTGAGATTGATTCCTCAGCCTCCACTGCCCTCTAAGCTGTCAAGTTGCTCACCCTCTACCTCGCCGGAGATAAGGTTGGTTTCCCTGGTACCCGAACTAAATCTGGTTGGACTTTCTTTAGGTCTGCTGGTTTAATTTGTTTCGATCTGGAGCAGTGAAATCCAAACCATTTGATCTGTCATAGATTTTTTTCCTGCTATTTCTTGTGATCTGATATGTAATTCTCGTCCAAGATATGATTTTGGTCGTTAGGATTGAAACACTTTGGTCGTCCAACATGCTTTCTCACTGTTCGAAGAAAAGCCTGACTCACATGGCGGTGGTGGCTTTGCTATCTTTCTAGATGGTTGTTTTGTCTCTCAAGTAGACTTGTTTACTATGGTGCCTCAAACCAACATATGGCTATTTTATTGTTCTCTGCTTTCAGTTAAAGCACACCATAGATGTTCGACTGATATCAGCATTTGGGATATGCCAAGTGCTAGGATTATTGGTTGCCAACATCTATGGTTTTTGGAATGATGATGCACATAGTTCATTATGCTCTACATCATTTTGATTTTTTTTAAAAAGGATCAATTTATTTTAGCAGAAATATGATGTTTTTTATGCAAGTGGATGATTATGTGCATGGTATATATCATGTAATTTATTTAAAGCTATAAGAGCAGCTTGGATTTGTGACGATTACTTGTTGCTTAAGTCCTATACTCTCCAAATCTTGGTGGGAGATCTAATTTTACTCACAAATGGAAAGTCTCATACTCTTGAGTTATGGACTGCAGCATGAGAATCTGATTATCAAATTACATGAGGAACTCAGCATAAATGCTCCACTCTAAGCCGATGCAGTCAGACAGCCAAATATACGTTGACCCATAAAGATACTCCTAAGCAACCTCTAACACACTACTTAACTAGAGACATAAGCTTAAATATATGACAAATTTTGTTGGTTCTATGACATCACTGGTTTGATTAATTTTATGTTCTGATGTTATA
>KE506083.1:64502-82388 GCA_000441515.1 Elaeis oleifera
AGATTCTCTAGTTTTAAAAATAATTTTGATTTATTTTAGTCTTCCGCTGCATGTCTTGAAAAATTTCAAGATCTAACCCTGAAACCCTAGATCTGGTTGCTACAGAAATGTATATCCTCTGTTACATGCACAGAAGACCCACCCCACCTCTCTAATTCATGTCCCACTCTTAGGATTATTTGCATGATAAAACACTTTAGAGTTGTCGCACAAAATCGATCCCTTCTTAAGGGTGGCAATGAGGAGTGGATAGGATGAAATGAGGATTAGGTAGTTTGATTTAAATTCAAACCCCATTTGAATTCAAAACTTAACTAACCTATCCTTATCCATAGTGGGCAACAAAGAGGGCTTAGGCATGGAATATTCTCATGCAAATCTGGTATTCGCATGATGAGAAGTAGCATGGAGATATGAGATGGCGCAAGGTTCAAAATTCAAACCCATTTGAATTTGTACTCAATCCAATTAGGTTCTCATCCTAATCAAATTAGGTTAGACCCAATTAGATATCAGATCCTAATTTAATTAGGCACTAAACCAACTCGATTAAATTTTAATTCAAATAAAATTAATCAAGCCCAAGTCTTGATCAAATCAGGAATTAATCTTCCTTAGCGATTAGGTCATCTTATAACCTAATCGGGTCAGACCTAATTGAAGCTAATTCAATTAGACTTAATCTAAATTTATTCTCAATCAAATTGAACTAATCAGTAATCTAATTACTAATTAATCTTCCTATAATTCACTAATCCTTAGCAAATTATTTCATCACAACTTTTGCATAAGATTAACTATCAATCAAATTAACGATTATACCCTTAACAATTTTAATCATTGATCAGCCATCTGATCAGACATAAATTTTAATGTGTGTGATTCTATAGATTCAAACTTAAGCTGATAGCATAGGAATAAATTTTATACTAATCAAAGTGACTATTTAGCAATAATACCCAACGTCTCGATAGGCCGAATGATTGTAAAGTAATATTCAAGAATCTTGACATATAGTTATTGTATAATTCATCCCTTTGATACTTAATACACAAGATGACTTCAGTATTAAATTATCAACTCTTAATCAGTACATCCATAATATATCTCAACCTCATAAATCTTGTGACTCCTCACAAGGACTATCTTGGCTAAGAGTTTGTCGAATTAAAACACAATGTAGCACTATCTCCTGAAATCAGAAGTGGTCAATTCCATCTTGACTTACACACCGACTTTGCAAGTACTTGACTATATCCAGAAATCTTCCATCACTGAATTAAAATTAGGTAGTCTAGCACCAAAGCACAGTGAGTTACTTGCAAGTCACTGTGATGATCTCAAGTCGGAGGGACACTTATACTCATATCCTTCATGAGCTACTCTTGACAGTAGAGTGCTCCACAGTTTGATCACGTTCAATACAAATGCACTTGTATATTTCATCTGTATGCCATACCAGTATTTTCATACTCTTTGGTTATGAGAACAACTAATCCATATGGCACACAACGACCTATACTTGATAAACGCTATCATCCTAGTAATAGCATATCGTTTGATCATGAACAAGTTTAAAACTACATGATAAATTCTCCTTTATCAATTAAAAGTAATTTTAAGGGCTTCATCATAACATAGAAGTTCATAAAAGAAGATGCATAATTTATGATAAAAATATCAAATAATTTTATTAATTAATAATTCATATATAATTTGTAAATACTCCATCATTTACAAACAGATGATTGACTTTAAACATATTTCTAATAGCTACTTACAAAATAGCTAGAAAATGGACAACCTAAATTAAAATACATGATGGTGTGGTGAGAACCTTGATTGATGTTCGGTACCTTCCAAATTTGAAAAAAAATCGCATCTCTCGAGGCACCCTTGATGCTAATGGGTGCAAGTACACAATTGAAGGTGGAGTTATAAAAGCTAGTAAAGAAGACCTTATTATAATGAAAGGTAAGAGACCTAGAAACTTGTATATACTTCGAGGTGTTATCATTATAGGAGTAGCAGTTGTTTCTTTATCCTGTATGAAAGATTTTGATCATAAGAATATGGTATATATAATTGGGACATATAAGTGAAAGAGGGTCGATTCTATTGAAATAAAGAGATCTTCTTTATGGCTAGAGCATAGGAAAGATGGAGTTCTATGAGCATGAAGTATCTAGTAAGTAGAAAAGAGTTAGATTCAATACTGCAATTCATAGGAAAGGGTACTTCCGGTTGTAGTCATTCAAACTTTTAGAGAGCCTCACATATTCCTTTTAAGGTGGTGCATGGTATATTCTTACTTTTATTGATGATTATCCTAAAAAGATTTGAGTGTTTATGTTAAAATACAAAGATGAACTATTTAAGCACTTTAAGTAATATGATTTAGAAGTAGACTGAGAAGAAAAACAAGTGGCTCAAAACAATAATGGATTGGAGTTTTGTTCTTTTGAATTTGATAGGTTCTATAAAATAAGGATATCATCAAATATAAGACATTAGACATGCATAATAGCATAATGGAATGGTTGAATGCATGAACAGAATCATCTTAGAAAAGATTGTTGCATGCTCTCAAATGCTGGTTTGTCAAAGAACTTCGAGCAAAAGCAATTTCTATAACATATTACTTAATGAATTATTCTACATCCATAAATATTGAGTATAAGACTCTAGAAGATGTATGACCTACTAACCTTGCTGGCTACTCTAAATTTGAGAGTATTTGGGTGTCCTGCAAATGCTCATATCAATGATGAAAAATTAGAGCAAGGTACATTTTCTGGTCTATGCATCTAGAGTGAAGGGATATGATTATGGTGCCTAGATTCCAACTAATGAAAATTCATAATTAGTAGGGACATTACTTTCAATGAGTCTAGTGTACTTCACTCAATAAAGAGATTTTCTGTTTCTTATGATTTAAATTAGATAAAGAGTAACATCAAGCAAGTGGATTTAGGGAACGATGGTTTAGTTTGTAGCATAATTTTTCTTCTTAGCTTGACTCAAAGTGGGTGCTTGGTAAGGATGAAAGAACACCATAGAATGAGGAGTATAGTATTGTTAAAGGCAAGCAGAAAAAGAGATTTGACCATCTTCGAGCTATGATTATGAAGATTTAGTTGCTTATCCTTTGTTAGTAGCAATAGAGATAGTTGATATTAGCGAGCCTTTCACATATTCAGAAGTTGTTTCTCATGTTGATTTTACTAAGTGGTTAGCAAGAGGAGATTTAGTCTCTATATAAAAATCACACTTAAGAGTTGATGAAACTGCCTAAAGGGAAGAAGATTGTTGGTTGCAATAGATCTTCAAGAAGAAAGATAGTATCTTAAAAGTTGAGGATGCTATGTACAAGGCTGAATTGGTTGTTAAGGGTTATAGTCAAATAGAATGTGTTGATTTTAACGATGTCTTCTCTCTCGTTGTGAAACATAGTTCATTGTGTTACTTTGGTCACCATGTATTTACACCTTATCTTAATAACTTAGTTAATAGTTATAGATAAGTGCCATATGGATCAAGTTAAATGGAGTTAGAGTAGATGAAAAAGTTATGTAAGCCTTGTAGAGCTAGATAGATTCGGCTATAATAAATTATACTAAGTATAGACATGTAGAGCATAAAGAAAGAATTCAACCATGACATAAATAGGTAGGCTAAAAGATTGGAACCTGCCTCTGATCAACTATGATGTGAGGGTATGGGTCACAGGCCGAAGAACATTAGATAATGCTCTAGTTCGTGGTTATGCTACATATGGTTCATGATAGCAAACCTTACAAACTGCTGAGAATAGTGACTATGTGGATAGTTACAGGAACCAACAATTATGTTGTGATTATTTTATCTCTTAGTATAACTAAGTGTAATTATAGTTTAGAAGGATCTTTTGATATCTATATCAATGAATTTTATTTATCTTAACTTTACTTTAGCTTGCACTTTACTTTTCAATAGTAGTGTTAATTTAGATCTTTTACTATCGTAACCTAAGCTACATCCCTATCCTTATCCAAATTCATTTTCTCGTATGGTGGTGTGATGGTAGCAAAAGTTCTTGAAGGTCAAAACCCATGCTGCTTCCATATCCTCCCTTTGATCACCATTTTTCAATTGCTCTAACATCGGTGCACATCCATCCTTAGGCGGTGAGGAAAGCTTTGTGTGTAAATACTATAACTTGAAATTGGAGTAACTTGATGTTAAAATAGCTTTCTTTCATAGTGAACTTGGAGAGTAGATTTATATGCATCAGCTCAAAAGATTTGTGATAAAGAGAAAGAAGACCGTGATGATTGTCTACTTAAAAGTCACTACATGATTTAAAGCAGTCTCTCTTTTTTGGTAAAAGAGAGGAGCCAGAGGCTATTCATTAATAGGTTTACAAGTGATAATATATGGAGCAGTACAACCAAAATAGAGTGAAAGTAGCCTCCAAAAACTAAACAACCCCAGAAGCAATGGAAGCTACAACAAAAATAAGAGATAATGATATATAAGTAACAAAGCATAGAAGGGACTCCTGACACAAAATTATAAGATTCAAAGGGCTATCTTGATGCAAATCTCCAAGTGATCTTCAAAAACATATTTATTGTGCATATAAGATGACTTAGAAAGAAAGCGGCATAGTTAGAGAAGTGAGCTTATTGATGAAGTCTGGAGTACAACAAGATAATTAAAACATTTTTAGCTAGCGGTAGATGCAAAAATACTGTACTAGCAAATACACGATAGTTAAGCTGATTGAAGGAGCTGGACATCCTAAACACCAAACATAGTACTTTGGGGAGATGCTTTGGCTCTGGCATCAAGTTCTTGAAATTCAACTCAATCACAAAGCCCCAGAATAATGTAGCATCATATAATCTAACTATTGATTATGAAGCATTATTGCAAGCATAAGACATAAGCTGGCGAAGGATAAAGTTATAGATATCAAATAGAGAGATCATATCCATAGCCATGAACATATTTGAAGCATAAGGAAACCATAGATAAAAGCTGGATTTAGATGCTAGACCATAGAGCCAGGCAAGCTGATAGTGACAAGACTGAACTGAAGGTTGAAATAAAGACTTACAAAATATATTAGGAGTATCCCAAGTTGCAAACTTACTGCAATGGTGCTCAAAAGTCTGGAAATTGATTGAAAGATAAGTGTAGACAAACATGTTAGAACTCATTTTGCTCTGAGACCAGTGTAAATTAAAGAAAGAGTGCAACACATGCAATGTGAGGATCATAGTGTCAATATAACCATTCTAGGTATAAGGTATGATTATTATTTAAATGTAATGTTTGGCAGGAGGCCATTGAATGAGCGAAGGTTAATTCGAATGTAAAAGCCAACAATCTTTCGACAAAGATGCATTGATAGTCAGAGACCCAAAAGTGGAGATTAGCACACAATTAAGCCTGGCCCTTTATCGAATTTGCACAGCTTGGGCCACAACCAATGTGCCATGCTATAATAATGAGATTTAGGAAGAATTCATAGCATAAAATATAAACTTGGAAGCAATTAACATAGACACAGAGCATAGTTTCTAACAAGTCAATGAATTGGTTTATTATATGGTGATCAAGAAAATGGAGCGGTAGTAGTTGTAGCCCCATTATAGTAATGGTTTGAAACAATCTCTTTGATATTGGTAAATAGTGGCTTGACTCTTTTATTATTGGTCATGGCTACTTCAGGAGGAAGCATCACGATGTATTTCAAGAAATATCTTTTATTATTTGCTATTATATGTTGATGATATACTTCTAAGCATATGTTTAAAATCAATAGGTTGAAAATATGATTGAGTAGTAAATATGAGATAAAGATTTGAGAGCAGCTAAGAAAATTCTTGGTATAGAGATTCATTGAGACCAAAAAGTAAGAAAGTTGCATCCAACTCAAAAGAAATATGTTTAGAAGGTCTTAAAGTGTTTTGAATGAAACATGCCAAACCTATGAGCACTCCACTTGCTACTGATTTTAGGCTTTCAGCTACTTTGTCATCACAATTAGATAAGGAGTACATTCCACATGTTCCATATTCTAGTGTGGTTGATAGCATTATGTATGCCTGGTTTGTATATGTTTAGATATTTCATATGTAATCAGTGTTGTAAGTAGCTATATATCGAATTTTTGTAAATACATTGGCCAATAGTGAAGAGGATTCTCGGGTACTTACAAGGTATTTATGATGTTTATTTGGAGTTAGGGGAGTGTAATGGCAGTATTTTATTTGTTAATTTAGACTTTGCAAGTGATCTTTATAAGAGATCGCTTATTGGCTATATATTTTCTCTTGGTTGTTGTGTTGTCAGTTAGAAGGCTATTTTGCATTGGTGATCTTAATTCGAGTCAAGAGATGACTATCATCTATTGTAGTAGGCAGAATACTATCCATTTGTCTAAAAATCATATGTTAATTTATGAAAGGATAAAGCACATTGGTGTCAAGTACCATGTTGTTCGTTATGTGGTTGCATAAGGTGATATTATTGTGAAGAAGATTGCTACTGGAAATAAGCTATCTAATATATGAACCAAATCTTTTCAGTTGGCGAAGTTTAAATATTACTTGGATTTAATTAGTGTATGCAATATTCAAGATTTGCTCTTCAAAGCTTATATATATGGAGAAGGTGGACAGGCATTTTGCACTTAGACTAATAGTGTGATACCCCAATCCAAAATATAGCATAGATCTTAAAGTTAGGGATGGTAAAATCGATCTGATCTGACCCAATCGGTATGCACCCTACCCAAATCTGGTCAAACCGAAAAATAAAGTTTGACTGGATTTGGGTTCGAGTTTGGCCAAAATCCAAAAACTATAATACGGGTATAGGTAGGGCATAAGTAGTGCTATTTTCTATCCAAACCCGAAGCCGAACCCAATCTGAACCTACAAGTATGGGTAATATCCCAACCCATACCCGAATATATATATATATATGATCTCCCTCGCTCTCTCTCTCTCTCTATATATGATCCATCTCTATATATAAATATTCAATTTATAGTTAATGTGATAATTATATTAGTTCATCAATTATTGAATTGTATTAGTATATTTTTTCTTCATTCTCATTATCTTTTAGTATCTCAAGCTTCTTTTTCACTTAATATTTTTATTGTAGAATAAGATAATTAATATTTATAGAATAAGATAATTAATATTTTATATCTTAAAATATAATAATTTTGAATTCTTTATCTTTTTGAATTTTATGTTGAATTGTAATTCTATTTCTATGTTTGATTTCTATGAATCTGGACTTATGAATTATGTTCTATATTAAATTGATAATTTATTTTGGTTGATAATATGCATAAATTATTTTGTTATTTATTTTTTAGATATGAGATAGGTATGGGGCGGGTATAGGTTGGGTAGAGAGAAATGGGTTACCCATGGGTATTTTCGAATCCATTGGGTATGGGGATAGGTATCCATTTCTTATCCGATCGGATATCGGGTAGGATTTGGGTATAGGATATTAAGTTCGAATTTAGAGATGGATAGTACAATATCTTATCCAAATTCTACCCATTGCCATCCCTACTTAAAGTAGGAACAAAAAAAAGAAGAAGAAAATGAGCCAGCACCTGCAACGCACGTGCTAGAAATCACCGTGGAAGGAGATTCACAGAGTTCTTCACCGACTCAAATCCTAAACCTTTAGGATTAAGGGATCAAATTAAACTCAAATTTCCTCCCTTAAAAGCTCTATTTAAGGGACTTAAAGCCTTTGTTTTCTCACCAAAAATTGCCAAAAAAATCATCGATTAAATGACTGTTTCTCTCCCTTTTTCCTGTCCTATTTAACTGATAGAATAATCTCACTTTGGCTGCTAGAAACAGAGCAAATTCCCTCCAAATAAGGTAAATCCCTTCCATCACATGCCTTCAATCTTTCATGGGTTTTTAATCTTGAATTTTTATTGAATTTTTCTGCCAAAATCCTTGAAAATTGTTGTTTTTTTCAAACCTCCTATTTTCTGTTTTCCCATCGCCGGTTGCTGCCACGGGTTGCCGAATCTGGCTCATCGATCGCCACCAGAAGCCTTCTTGGCTTCAAGAACAAAGGAGAGGAAACCTCCCCTATTCTGTTAAGAAAAGAGGAGGAGAACAGGATGCAAGTCCTCTACTCCCATGAAGGAACAAAAAAAGAAGAGAGAGAAAAAAAGAGAAAGGAAAAAGAAAAGAAAAAGAAAGAAAAAAAGAAAGGAGAGAGAAAGAGTTTCTCTCTCTTCTCTCCCCTGCTCTGAATATGAATTCCACATTTCTCTCTCTAAAAGTTTTATTCTCTCTCTACTTTTGATTTTTAAAAATTTATTTTCTCTCTCTTCAATATTCTCTCTGTTGGATTTTTGAAACTAGAGATACATCTTCTATGATTAGTCTGAAAATCTAATTCATAAGACATAATCAATTTTCGGACTAACCTTAACTGTGGTTTTAATTTGGGATTTATTTTGATTTAGTTATGAATAAAAATTAATATAAAAATATAATTTTAAATCATCTATCCGTTCATTTAGTGTTCTACAGAGGTAAGTAATGAACCCTTTTCTCGAGATATTTCATAATTTATTTGAAAGTAAATAATTATGCATGATTTATAAAATTATACTTTGAATAGCAATTGATCGAAAATTATTATTTTGAAAATACTATAGTTTATTGATTATGCATGTGTTCAGTGAAAGTATGATATCTATATGTTATGTTACAAAAGTACTTTAATACGAATCGAATTTATGCTCTTAATCTAACTATATTTTAGTGGGCTCCATCAATAGGGATTATACATTGATTTTCGACCCTGTCAGTGGGGGTTATACATTGGTTTTCGATCCTGCCAATGGAGGTTGTGCATTAGTCTTCGATCCTACCAATGAGGATGATGCATTGGTTTTCGACCCTGCCAATGGGGTTAAACTTGACCATAGTCAAGGCTGTTGAGCTATATGTGTTTTGATTCGAATCGGATTTATGATTATATTTATATATGAATGTTTAAAGAATTTGATTTACATTGACTTAGCATAAAATATGTCCTTATATTTATTTATGATATTATTTTGAATATCATAACTTATGATAATATCTAGAATGTCTAGTTAAGATATTGATTACCTATTGGGCTGTCGAGCTCATTATCTCTCTCTTTATTTTTCAGATTCAGATTCTAAATTATAGATATGGGTACTATTTTGAGAGTGAACTATAAGCGAGAGACAACAACATATATTTATTATTATATTTTTTACAAGATTGTTATTTGAGGTATAATTGACGTAAGATCTTTAAATATTGTTAAAATTTATGAGGGACTAAAGTCAAATTTAGTTGGTTAAATTTTGAACTTAATTTATTAAGAATTTCGCTATGATGCATTGATATCATTTTTGAAATGCCTTGCATACTTATGGAGAAAGTTCTTCGTAAGTATGCGGTAGTTATCACGACCCTTGGACTCACGATCTCAGATCGGGGGCATGACAAATAGAATTTAAGTTAAAGTGGTTTCATGAATTTCTTAAGCTGCCTCACTCCATAATTTTATTCAACAAATTTAAAGAAGTATCAGCAACAAGTATACACATCCAGCATGTGCAGGATGAGTTGCGGTGAATAATGTTGGCTATGGCGCATGCTAGTCCCGCATTTGGGCCATATAGGATGGAAGATAAAAGCACATAGGGTGCACATGCTTTTTGCTAGGGTTGCAGGTCCCATGCGCATGGGTCATGGGGCCAAGCTAGTTTTGATATACATCTAGATTTGCCTCAGGAAAGTATTAAGATAGGGTGTATTGGGATTAAGTTTTTGTTGAGAGATTGCTTTATTTTGTACTCCATCCTTTTGATTATGGTGGTCTCTTCTCCATTCTTATCTATAGATGCAAGTTTCTGGCCGAACTACGTAAATCTATGCATGCTGTATTTTTTCTTCTTCTCTATCTTTTCAAATCTCTTTGTTCATTCTTTCATTTCATATAAATCCATCTCAACAAACTCAAATAATGAACCATAACCTATTAAGTCCAAGAAATATAACATACTTGTTGGGAGGTGTATTATACCCGAACCGAAGCATGTCCCCGCCAATGTCAAGGCAGAATCGATCCCTGCGGAATCTGCATCACCTCGATTAACCCGATCCTGGAAGCGGATGTGCCGCCCAAAGATCAAGGGTCGCCCAACATCCGTACCGTGGTCCGAACCCCTTTTTGGATCAAGCCAATCCCGACTTTCAGATCCTAATCTGATGGCCAATCCCAACGGCTAATGAGCCTTGAGCAAACTTCAATGATTCGGCTAATCTCCTTTCTAGTCGACCCCGACTGCTTACTTCGAAAGAGGGTCGAGCATCGGATAGCCATTCCCCACCTGAGTCCAAGTTGGAGGACACTCTAATCATTCCTCTTTATACAAACCTATCAGGCCATACTGTCTAGCTACGCCACTTCACCTACCAGCTGCATGCCAGTTGAGCCCATGTCACATCACCATCCCCTCCATGATCAGACTGCATGCCAGTTAGAGGAACGTCCGCCGTCAGAGCCATTTAAAGATACTCATACAACTCTGTATGATGCGACACGATCGGAATGGCCTCCTATCTTTCCGCCCTTGATCTTAATCTCTCTATAAATAGAGAAGGGGTTCCGACGAAGGCCACAGCATCGATCTCCGCCTCAGCCACCGACTCCAATTTCTTGTCGATCTATACATCGACCAACTGACCCTAGGATGACACCCGGATGTCGGGCAACGAGCCAAGGAAAGCTCAGCTTTGGCATCTTCCTTGAAGATTCTGAGTCGATCTTTACTCCTAATTAGTCTCCGGGTCATTCACTATTACAACCTATCACTTTGGAAAGATCGACCCTCACCATCCCAAACCCCATGGGCGAACTGAACCAGTCTCCAGGACAAGCCGGGCCTCTCCTTTCCGACTCTCCACTATCTTCAGGTAGGACCTTTGAAGGACCCTCCGGTGTCCTCACTTCGGCCATTGATCCCAGCCACTATTAGTTAATAGATGGGTGAACCTGGGCAAACCGATCGATCCTCCCTCCTGGCCGATGCCCTCCATTTAGCAACGGAGCATCTGTTGGCCCCCAGAATCGAGAGAAGGATCTGGCATTAGACGACGGCCTTTCATCTAAAGTATAGGTTAGAGGACACTAATTATAATTCTATCTAATCATGTCAAGTTAGGATACGTCACCTTACTATGCCATTCCACTTGCACCAACTAAGCCCACGTAACGTCGCCTCCTCTGCTAATTGCACGCTGAGTAAAGGCACACTCGCCGCTGGGACACATGACATGATCCGTACGGCTCAAGTGGCCCAAATTGACTTTCTGGCTTTTCACTCTTGACCTCAACCTCTCTATAAATAGAGGTAAGAGAGAGACCCTCCAGGTATGCATGTGTGCTCATCATATTTGTGCTCTCTTACGATTCTTCCCCTTCTCCTCTGTTGTGCCAAATTTCTGACTTGACCATCGGAGGGTCCATGCCAAAGCCAACTTCGGTCAAGACTTATTTTGCAGGAATGCCACTCTGATGGTCTCTGACTCGCTCCAGCCATCTCCGACCATGGTTGAAAATCTTTCACAACAGATTGGCGCAAGATGAAGGGTCAAACCTACTCTAAAAAGGAAGAGAGAATTACATAAGCACCATGGCACCGCGTAAGGGAACATCTTCCTACTATTCGAACATCGTCAACTCTCATCTAGTGGAGAACCAGCTGACCAGCAGACCCAGACATTACCCCTTGAGGCCCGACTCCGCTCCCTCAGCCAAGAGCGATGGTCAGAGCTGATTAGTTCAGTCTGCTAGTTCAATAGGTCCGAGACTTGATCATTGCAGTCCAAATAATGCAGCAGAATAACCCACACAACTAGTGGCTCCACTGGCAGAGTGTGCCCAGATTCTCCCATAGGGACAAACTCACTAGAGTTGCTCGAGGGAGCTAGAGCGTAGGACTCCGCAGCCCCAAGCCCGTGCTCTGGATGTGATTCAACTTCGGGCCGATCTTGCTCACCTCACTTTGAGGCTTTTACTATGGATAGAAAGATCAACCACAAGCTTTGAGATATGAACCAAAAAATTGAAGTGCTACAGAATCAAGCTCTAACCAAGAATGATGGTTACAACACCGATTCACCCTTTAGTGTCGAGATCACGCAAGAGCCACTCCCCCGTCACTTCAAAATGCCCTAGCTTGAGAGCTACGAAGGATTGATCGATCTGATGGACCATCTTGAAGGCTTCAAGGTGGTCATGCTCCTCCATGGTGCCATTGATGCAGTTCTTTACAGGGCCTTACCCTCTATCTTAAAGGATGTGGCCCGCCACTGGTATCCAGCCTGAAGCCTAAGACAATCCACTCATTCAACCAATAAGCCACCTCTTTGTGACTCATTTCGTCAGCAGCAGAAGGCAAAGAAAAGGATCGGACTCCTTGATCAACATTAAGCAGAAGGAAGGGGAGTCACTTCGATCCTACCTTGGCCATTTTAACGTAGCCGCATTGGAAGTATGTGACCTAGATCATTCAATCGCTATGACTGCTCTAAAGGGTGGACTTTTGAAGAATAACCTTTGATATTCATTGGAGCAGAAGTACCCCCATGACTTCATCAAGATATTGACCCGAGATGAAAAATATGCCTGGGTGGATGAGGCATTTTTGGACGGGCCTTTGGAGGGTGCGAGCATCGTAGGGTTGGCAAAGAAGGACCCAAGAAACCCTAACAGGAGAAAAATTTTGAGAAGAACCAGGGCCGTCCCCGATCCCCTCCAAGGCATCGAAGATCTCGAACTCTACCTAGAGGGCAACGATGGAGGAGCCCTATCAAGAGGTGGCGCCCATCCCGCTAAGGAGATTTATGAATTATACTCCTTTGAGCGCACCCCGAGCTCAGGTTCTCATGAAGGTGCGTGGGCAAGAGGGTGAAGCCGGCCAACCAGGATCTGAATAAGTTCTGCCTGTATCATCGCGACCATGGCCATGATGAGGAGGACTGTATCTAGCTTTGAGATGAGATTGAAGAGCTCATCCGATGTGGATGCTGGATCGGTTCATCAGGCACCACATGGGGCAGCATGATGAACGCCTAAGTGACCAGAACTCCCCGAAGATCGCCCCCTGGTGGGAGTTATCAACATGATAGCTAGGGGCATCAATCCGGAGATGAAGGAAGTGCCGAATCTTCCAAAAGGTGAAGAACTGAAGAAGCCATCATTTTTACTGAAGATGTCCAAGGAATTCAGTTCCCATACAATGATGCAGTATATATTTCTTAACATAAAAAATTATAATGTACGTCATATACTTGTTGATAATAGAAGTTCGACTGATGTGTTGTTTATGATGCCTTCTCCAAAATGAGGATATCTCCGGAGTATCTGGGGCAATTGAATTCTCCCTTGGTAGAATTTATTGGTGACACTGTGCCCGTTAAAGGGGTCATCACCCTGCCCGTGATTGCCGGACGAGCCCCCAAGCAGTCGATGGCTTAGGTTAACTTTCTTGTGGTTCGGATGCCATCCACCTACAATGCCATCCTCGGGCACCCGAGGCTCAATGCCCTTCGGATAGTGGTGTCCACTTACCACCTCAAGATGAAGTTTTCGACCCGACACGGGGTCGGTGAGGTTTGGGAGTCTAGCCCTAGCAGGCCAATGCTACACCATCGCACTCCAAGGCCCTAGCCTACCCAAGGTCTATCCTGTAGATGGACTAGATACCCACGATGAGTTGACTGAGAAGCATGGAGAGCTATGGAGAAACTTGAGATGATCTTTCTGGATGACGGGAACTGGGACCACACAGTATAGATTGGGTCGAGGTTAGATCAGGAACCAAAGACGACTTGTTCCTTCTTGCAGGAGAACAAGGATGTGTTCGCATGGACCCCAATAGACATGCTTGGGATTGACCCCGCCATGATGGTGCACTGGCTGAATGTCAAACCGACCTACCGACCCATCAAACAAAGAAGAGAAGCTTCACCCAAGCGACAAAAGACAATAATCGAAGAAGTGGAGAAACTGCTCAAGGTTGATTTTATCCGAAAAGTAACTTATCCAGATTGGATTGGAAATATCGTTTGGTAAAAAAATGAATGACAAACGATGGATCTGTGTCGACTTCACAGATCTGAATAAAGTATATCCAAAGAACAGTTGTCTGCTACCACTAATTGACCAATCGGTGGATGCAACTTTGGGACATGAGCTCCTCACCTTCATGGATGTCTTCTTCAGTATAATCAAATTCGGATGGTACCAAAAGATGAGAAAAAATCACCTTTATTACTGATCGAAGTCTCTTCTATTATAGGATCATGTCTTTTGGTCAAAAGAATGCAAGCGCAACCTAACAGTGCCTCATGAACAAAGTCTTTGAGTACTAGATCGGTCAGAATATGGAGATCTACGTAGATGATATGCTTGTCAAAAGCTGAACCTCATGCGACCACATCGATGATCTCAGAGAAACCTTTGCCACACTTCGAGAGTATTGAATAAAGCTAGACCCTGCGAAGTGTGCATTCGGGGTAACATCAGGAAAGTTCCTGGGCTTTCTGATGTCGAACTAAGGTGTAGAGGGGAATCCGGAGAAGATCAAGGCCATCCAAGACATGAATCCTCTGAAGACTATGAAGGAAGTCCAGTGCCTCATAGAGAGAATAGTGGCTCTAAACCAGTTTGTCTCTAGATCGATCGAATGGTGCTTCCCATTCTTTAAGATCCTGAGCAGCCAATGAACTTCCAGTGGATGAAAGAGTGCAACCAAGCCTTTGAGAACTAAAAAATTATCTAAGTTCTCCTCCACTTCTTAGTAAGACAGCAACGGGCAAAGAGCTTTATTTGTACTTGGCCATTTCCTCGATCGCTATGAGCACGATCCTAATACAGGAGCAAAAAAAGATCCAGAAGCCTGTGAACAACATCAGTCAAACCCTCCATGATGCTGAGACCCAGTACATCAGGATAGAGAAGCTTATCTTTGCTCTTATCATTACCATCCGAAGGCTTAGACCCTACGTTTAGGCACATCCAGTCGTGATCCTGATCGATCAGCCCCTGAAGGTGGCCTTGCATCACCCCGATCCATCAGAAAGAATAGCTAAGTGGGCCATCAAACTCGCAGAGTTTGGGTTGAAATTCAAACCTCGACAATCTATAAAGCCCAAGCCTTGGTCGATTTTATTGTCGAATGCACCATCCCTGAAGATCTAAAGAGACTTGATTTGCCAAAGAAAAGTCTGAAGTACCTGTATCTGATCTACCTGTAGCATCGGATGGGTTTTGGATGGTGCATGTCAATGGATCCTCTAGCTCTGCGAGATCTAGCATGGGTTTGCTGCTCTTCGGGCCTGAGGGGTTCATCACAAAGTACGCCCTATGGTTTAACTTTCCTGCTATCAACAATGAAGCTGAATTTGAGGCCCTTATCATTGGGCTAAAGATTGTGAAGGAACTCGAAGCTCATAAGCTAAGGATCCATATCAACTCCCAATTGGTAGCCAGCCAAGTCAAGGGAGATTACGAGGCATGGGGGAGAACATAAAGAAGTACCTTTTGAAGGATATCGCCGCTCCTCTTTCGATTTTCGATGAAAACTCAATTTCGATATGAATTTCCTTTAAGGACTAGCCTATCACAATTCTTCGAAGAAGCCTAACTTACAGACTCACCAGATAAAAGGGAGTAGAAATATTCTGAGGATAGCAGCCTAATAGCTTTGTGGCATAGCTTCGGAGATTCTAAAAAAAAAAAGAAAAAAATTACAACCATAAAGGAGAGCACATCCATGGAAGAGGTACATATGAAAATCCCTTTTTATTCCTTTTAATATTTACAAAAATGACGCTAGAAGAGCGTCATACAAAAAAAAGGGGCATCCCACCAAATCCAAATAAAAGGGCCTAATCCTCATTCGAGAAAAATATCCCAACTTCCTTGTCGCTGTTCCCAAGATGGAGGTGATGCAAGTCTAGCTACGGCATCAAATATTTTATGTGAGCTTTGCAATTCTCAAAGTCCTGGATGAAATCGATAGCCGAGGCATCGAGGACCTCTCCCTTGAAGGCCTCTGAGGCCTTGTACTCTGGAATGCATTAGAGTTGAGCCTTGACGAATGCCCCATCAGTGGTGTCTGGATGCGTAGGGGTGGAAGACCCCTCACCTAGGACCTTCAGTGGAGGGGCCATACGACCCATGCTAAGAGGCTCCGACAATGTAGCCTTCGCCCACTTGGGCCAGACCTTCCATCTCAGGTATTTAGCCTTTTCTTGGCCGCTTCCTTCACTTGTCGAGGAGTGGGTTCCATTGCTGTAGGTTACTTAGGGAAAGACAAGTTTCCTGATGGATGTATCAGCCATGAAGGGAGATACCTATTTATACATATTTCAAGTGGTGTGCATCTAACCAACCAGTAATTGGATTGCACCATGCATCCGATTATGAAACACCGATCATCGTAGCCATTGACTGCGTATTTCATTACCAAAGAATAATTGGTGAGATGCCCCGAGAATCGCTAAAGCCTGCCATGTGGCAATCAAAGATTGACTCAAGACAAATCTCCAGTCCACTCCTTTGGAAAGTCCTACTTGCCATTATGGCAAATGAAGTTTCGAGGCATATTGCAGATGGGTGCTTGGGTTCCCAATACGTGGGCCGATAGACTTTGACCAGTATAGAGCTAACTACTGGAGCTCTCCGAACTTATCTAAAAGAAACTTCAGGACATGACCGCTCTTCTTCCAATCTTAAGTGAAGCTCTCAGTGACTAAGTAGCGAGGGATAACCGATTCGGATCTTTGGAGGCCGAACTCTGCTTTTCAGTGAGTTAATGCTCATGAAGATCTTAGTCATTCGGGATGTTAAGACCTCACTCTTCAGTGAGGGATCGAAGTCCTCGGTGACTAAATAGTGGGGGATAATCGATTCAGACCTCTGGAGGCCAAACTCTGCTATTCAGCGAGTCAACATCCATGAAGATCTTAGTCATTCGAGATGCTAAGATCTCACTCTTCAGCAAAGAGCCAAAGACGGACTTCGATAGAGCAAAAATGTTATCGAGTTTCGGTACAGTAAAGATGCCATCGAGTCTCATATCCTCAAGGCCATGATGTCAAGCATGGTGAAGCCTCCTGCGAGGGGCCGAAGAACTACCACATCGGTCAGGTCGAAGTAGGGTGAAATCCTTTAGGCCTCGATAGAGCAAAGATACCGTCGAGTTTCGGTAGAGCAAAGATATTATCAAGACCCGAAAGAGCTGAAGACAAGCCTCGATAGAGCAAAGATGCTATCGAGTTTTGACAGAGCAAAGATGCCATCGAGTCCAGTATCCCTGAGGCCTACGATGTCAAGCATGGTGAAGCCTCCTGCGAGGGGCCGCAATAACCACCCACATCAGTCAGATTGAAGTAGGATAAAATTTTTTGGGTCTTGATAGAGCAAAGATGCCGTCAAGCTTCGATAGAGCAAAGATGCCATCGAATCTCGAAGGAGTCGAAGATAGATCTCAATAGAGCAAAGATACCATCAA
Organism: Elaeis oleifera; assembly: GCA_000441515.1. NCBI lineage: Eukaryota > Viridiplantae > Streptophyta > Magnoliopsida > Arecales > Arecaceae > Elaeis > Elaeis oleifera. The sequence goes on from KE506083.1 coordinate 82,117, forward strand.
GTTTCGATAGAGTAAAGATGCCGTCGAGTTTCACATCTCGAGGCCTACGATGTCAAGTGTGGTGAAGCCTCCTGTGAGGGGCCGGCATAACCATCCACATCGGCCAGCTGAAGTAGGATAAAATCCTTCGAGCCTTGATAAAGCAAAGATACTATCGAGCTTCAGTAAAGCAAAGATCCTGTCGAGTTCTGAAGGAATCGAAGATGGACCTCGATAGAGCAAAATGCCATCGAGCTTCGATAAAGTAAAGATTTCATCAAATTTCGAAAGGG
>KE506083.1:91832-116041 GCA_000441515.1 Elaeis oleifera
GAGTTGAATACAGTTTAGTGGATTTAATTCTCAAGTAGAAGCTTGGGGAGTGGATGTAGGTGCAAGGTTAGCACCAAACTACTATAAATCTTCTTATTTGTGTTGTGCCTTCTTGCTCTCCTTTTAAATTGCATTCTTGCATCCAACTTCTATCTCTTGCATAAACTTCACTCTTCTAACTTATCCTGTTCATTGTTAAATAATTTTCATAATTGTAAGTTAAGTTTAAATTTAAAACTCAATTACCCCCCCCCCCTCTTGGGTTCCATAGCTGGGCAACAAAGGGGTTGAAGATGGGCCAAGCCTCCTGCAAGAGGCTGGAGAAGCCACCCACATCAATCAGGCCTAGCCGAATCCATGGGCCAGAGTGCATCATCATGTGGAAGCCTAGGGGCTGAAGTAGGCCATAGTCGACAGCATCTTTGAACCTTTGACGCCCTCCGGGTGGTGCTTGAGGATCGTGGAGACTACAGCAGACCAAAACCTTATAAGGACCTCCGGACCCTTGATCGAGCCATCTCGGCATCCCTTAACTAAAGCCACCCCCTTAAGTCACCTTGATTAGGCCCGAAGATGGGGGACAGGCAATCCAAGTCGAAGGGGAAATAGGCCCTAAAAAACTTGCAAAACTCTCATGGGCAAAATCGAAGTCAAGAATAGTGTCAAACTGAAGCAAGGATCAAGATCCTTCCGAAGATTAGATTAAGGCCGAACTGAAACCTAAATGAGGTGATCCTTAAGATCAAACTAAGGTCACAAAACTTTATGAAGCTAATCTCCAAGATTTAATTTCCCCAAAGTCTAGTATCGAAAGGCCAAACTAGAACTGGATTGGCAAATTCTCTCGTCTCTTGTGTGTAGGATCGATAATGAAGACCTCGCTTCTCAACGAAAAGTCTGAAGACCTGGAGACCCTATCTTTTGGAAGGCTGAGGGTCCATCATTTCGATAGGAGGGTTTGGGACAGACGGTGTTCCTATTCATTCTGCCTAATCAATGTGACATTGCTAAATACAGTTCGGAGGTAAAATTGCAAGGGATCAAATGAACACAAAGTAAGAAAGTTCAATTCCAAATGAAATATTTCATTCATAATGATTATAGGGAAAAGATCATAGCAAATGCGATCATACAAAAAAGAGAAGTAAAAAAAGAAAAAGTTTGGTTTCAGCCATAAAAATTACAAATCAAGATCCTTTCTGGGGAACCCTCGAAACCAGGGGTAAGTTCTATGGCCGAACTATCCCACTCTTTAGACCTGATCTCCAAAATTTTTAGAAGGCTGGTGTCCACTTCGAGAAAGAGCTCGAAGACTTGGGCTTCACACTCTCCGAACCCAGCTTTGAAGGCTTAGCGGGATGTGCTAGCAATCTAGATGGTTGCCTCACTTCGAGCAGCTTCGAGTAAAGCTGCGTTGTTCTAGACTTTGTCTTGGACGACCCTCCTATCAGCTTCACTCTCTGCCAGCTTGATCCGAAGCTCCGCCAACTTGGGTCTATCTTTTTTATGGCCTCACGGAGCTCATCGTTGGCCTTCTCGGACGAAGCAAAATCACATTGGAGTTCAGCCGATATTCGTTGTTCATTTCCCATAACTCGATCGAGATCGACGACTGTTAGTTGCTCTGAATGAAGTTTGCCCTCAAGCTGCCTTATTTTTGTGGCCGATCTCCATTGGACATCACTTGCTGCTTTGGCGATTGTGTCCCTCTCCTCCACTAACTCGCACTTCCTGACAATATAATGGCAGAGATTTTGCCGGAAGCATTCATGAAGGCGAATCACCTCGATCGAAGCATCCTCATACTTTTTTTTCACTATCAGCAGCTCCCGTTCAACTTTGGCCGCTATCTTTCTTGCCCTCTCGATCTCCTTCTGTAGCACTCTGATCCATGGTCGGAGCGGTAACGCTGTCATTATGGTCGAAGAGCTAATTCACTGCTTATGCCAACTTGACTGAAAGTAGATAACAAACATCAGACAAGGCAATCTATGGAAAAAAACAATATCGACAAAGGAGAAGATAAATTTCTTTTTCATTAAATAGAAAGTTGTTTACATTACTTTCAGATTTAAAGTAAAAACATAAAATAAGATCCTAGACATTTCTAACCTCGACCTGGGCTTTGGTGGAAGATCTCAAAGCCCCTTCGGTTGGCAAAGTCTCAGTCGGGTTTGGGATTCGATGGGTGCTATCGGGGTAGAGACCCTTTCGCTTGTGCCTCCAGCGAATGGGGGGATATTCGCAGTGATTGCTTCAGGCTCCCACACCCCCTTAGCTTCGAGGAAAACAGGTGTCGGACCCCCTTTAGCTTCTCCTTCCGCCTCTTCCTCCTCTAGGAAGGTCAAGTCGAGGTCAGGAAAGCGCTCCATGACCTTCTTTTGCTAGTCCCTTTGGCCAGCAATATAGGCCTCAAAGCCGAAGTCCACTTTGATTTTAGAGAGTTTTGCAGACTCCCGAAAAGCTTCCATCGCCAGTCGCCCAACTTCGATAATTTGATTCTCTATTTCTTCTCGGCCTCGACAGCTTCAGCTTGCACCGCTTGATGATTTTTTTTTCTCTACAGCTAAGTCACCCTCGACCTTTATTTTTCCTTCATTGTCTTGACCTTGTCTGCCTCTGCCTTCTCCAGCACCTCCTTCAGATGCTTAATTTCAACTTCGACTGACTCAGTCTTGGCTTGGGCATCGACCTCCATAGTCTTTAGCCTTTCTTGAGCTTCGGCAAGTTTCATCCCTACTGTTCTTGTCGAATCAAGGAAGGCTACAAAATGGTGCCCCAGCTGAGTTAATGGAGTCAAAGTTAGCACAAATACAAGAAAATCAAGAAAGAAGATTTTAGAAAACTTACCGAATAAAGAAGGATACGGATTCCTTCTGTCATGCCCTGAGGCTTTGCTGCTTGATCCTAAAGAGGTCGGATTGGAGCAGCATCCCCTCCATGGCCCTTTAGGCAATCTTGTAGTCCTCGATGGTGGCATCTTCGGAGACTTCGGTCGAACACTCCCATCGATTTAATGAGTTGGAGGAGTGGACCGATGTCCCCCCTTTCTTGGGGATTGAGAAGGCCACCAGTGCAGGGGCAGTAACCTTTGGAGGTGGCACTGAGGGGACCTCGACCTACACGGGGGCACCGAAGATGTGCCCCCGATGCTTGCTTCAGTAGGCCGTTGCTTCTTCGCACCCCCAATGATGGTCATTGAAGGGACTGCTTTCCTTTCTGTTGGGCACTCCTCCTTTGGAGTGCCTCGAGTTCTTCCAACTTCATCCCTGTATTGCACCGAAGTCAATAAATTAAAAATTTGATAAAAAATAGAAGAAAAAGAAAAGAGATAGGATTGGCCGAACTGACCTTCAGGATTAGTCGAACTCAGTCTGACGTGGAAGAGGGCCTGCTCTGATAACAAATCCTTTACGAAAAGAATCTTGTACTCCCATAACTACATGAAGCTACGAAGGTTCTTCCCTCCAACTTCAAGACCTGAAATATAGCATCCCTCACCCGACTCCAGCTCGGTAGTACCAATGATTCGAGGGAAAATTTGAAATAAGGAAGAATCAGTCCTTCCATCCATGAATTGAAGAAGGGGTTCTCTTTATCAAAGCAGGGGCACCCTTCAGAAGAGAGATGTACCATCAGTCTGTGGTATGCCTCTTCAAGGTGAAGAAGGATCGGAAGAGAGGGATGGATGGACGGACTTCGGCCAAGAAGCAAGCGGCTAGGAAGCCGATGATGAAGCGGAAAGAACTAGGAATGAGGGAGCAAGGAAAGAGATTGAAAAAGTAAAAAATCTCTACAACGAAGGGATGCACGAGCAATCGAAGCCCTGCTCGGAATGACTCTTTATAAGGGCCAATCCATCCAACAGGAGGATCACCGATCCTACTACTAGCCCCCAAGAGCTCCAGCTCGAATGAAGCCAGAATCTCGTATTGGGCCCGGATCAAACCCAAGTCCTTGGGTTCAATACAGACCCAATCATCTCAAGCACGAAAGCCAGAATCCCGTATTGGGCCCGGATCAAACCCAAGTCCTTGGGTTCAATACAGACCCAATCATCTCAAGCATGAAAGTCGATTCGACCTTGCACCTAGCACCTTCCCCTCAACATTTTCTCCTAACGCCAAGGAACGGTCTAAAGACCAGCTCCTGCTAGAACCCTTGGTGTCAACCATTGAAAATCAGAAGGGGCAAAAAATCAAATAAGAATAGAGGAAGGACAAAAATTGAGAGAATGGTAGAAAAAAGCAAGAACCACCTGATTGTCAGAGAACAAGGATGGAGGAAAAGGAGATGACCACCGGGGAAGCTAATCGATGACCTAAGAAAATGGGGACAGAGAGTCTCTGAGAGCAAGAGTCGGTGAGCAACACTCAAAAAAGCATTAAGAAGAAAACTAGATGCCCTAAACTCCCTTTTATAGGCACGAGGATCTGGCGCGACCCAAATTTAAGATCACCGGCAGCCAATGGATGAATGACATTTGGCATTCCTTCATTGACTAACACAAATCTAGAGATAGCCTATTATGAGGAGCTCCGAAAATGAAGCGCGTCGCCCTTCGAATCTCACAAAAATTGATCCCTTCCCCTCTGGCCATTAATGGCCAAATGATGTGACAGCTCCTTTTTGAAAAGACGCCCATTCGATTTCGAACGGATGCACGCCCTCAATTTGCCACCTGTTGTACTCCTATCCTCCGAATCATCTAAATTTTGGACTCGAAAGTAGGAGGCATATATTGTGGAGGGGTATTACACCCAGACCGAAAGTATGTCCCTGCCAATGTCAGGGCAGAACCGATCTCCGTGAAATCTGCATCACCTCAGTTAACCCGATCCTAGCGGTGGATGTGCTGCCCAAGGATCAAGGGTCGTCCAACACCCATGCTGTGGTCCGAACCCCTCTTTGGATCAAACTGATCCCGACTTTTGGATCCTAATCTGATGGCCAGTCCTAGCAGCAATAAGCCTTGGGCAGACTTCAGTGATTCGGCTGATCCCTTTTGGCTGACCTCCGACTGTTTGCTTCGGAAGAGGGTCGAGCATCGGATAGCCATTCCCCGCCTAAGGTCCAAGTTGGAGGATACTCTAATCATTCTTCTTTATACAAACCTGTCAGGCTATACTGTCTAGCTATGCCACTCCACCTACTGGCTGCGTGCCAGTTGAGCCCATATCACATCACCATCCCCTCCACGATCAGACTGCACGTCGGTTAAAGGAACATCCACCGTCGAGCCATTTAAAGATGCCCCATATGGCTCCGTACGATGGGACATGATCGGAATGGCCTCCCATCCTTCCGTCTTTGACCTTAATCTCTCTATAAATAGAGAAGGGGTCCCGACGAAGGCCACAGCACCGATCCCCGCCTCAACCACCAACTCTGATTTCCTGTCGATCTATACATCGGCCAACCGACCTCAGGGTGACACTCGAACATTGAGCATCGAGCCAAGAGATGCTCAACTTTGGCATCTTCCTCGGAGATTCTAAGTCCATCCTTACTCTTAACCAGTCTCTGGGTCATTCACTATTACAACCTATCACTTAGGGAAGATCGACCCTCACCATCCCAAATCCCATGGGGCGAATTGAACTAGTCTCCAGGATAAGCCGGGCCTCTCCTTTCCGACTCTCCACTATCTTCGGGTAGGACCTTCTGAAGGATCCTCCGGTGTTCTTGCTCTGGCCATCGATCCCAGCCACTATCAGTTAACAAATGGGCGAACCCGGGCAAACCAGCTGATCCTCCCTCCTGGCCGACACCCTCCATTTAGCAACAGGGGCATCTGTTGGCCCCCAGAATCGGGAGAAGGATCTGGCATTAGACGATAGCCTTCCATCTAAAGTGCAGGTCAGAGGACACTAATTATAGTTTCTGTCTAATCATGTTAAGTCAGGATATGTCATCTTATTGCGCCATTCTACCTGCCGGCCACATGCCGACTAAGCCCACGTCACGTCGCCTCCTCTGCTGATTGCACGTCGAGTAAAAGCATGCTTGCCGCTGGGACACATAACATGATCCGTATGGCTCAAATGGTCCGGAATGACTTTTTATCTTTTCACTCTCGACCTTGACCCCTCTATAAATAGAAGTAAGGGTAAGACCCTCTAAGTACGCATGCGTGCCACCATATTTGTGCTCTCTCGTGATTCCCCCTTTCTCCTCTATTGCGCCAGAGTCTTGATTTGACTGTCAGAGGATTCACACTGGAGACAACTCTGATCAGGACTTATTTTACAGGGACGCCACTCCGATGGTCTCCGACTTGCTCCAGCCATCTCTAACTGCAGTCGGAAATCTTTCGCAACAATACCAATTTAAACAGATATCTAGGTCCAAGTGGTATCTAGGAGTTCAAACGAGCAAGCCGATTAAAGAGATTTTTGTGCACCGCAAGCAGTGTAGAAATCCGACGTGGAGCGTAATGCTTTATGTGATTGTCCCATATAGCCATACTTCCAACGTCCATTAATGCGCCCATTAAATATTTGCAGGTCAGTTTTTTGGTTGAAATTTTAAATGATAAAAATATCCTTCTATTCTAAAAAAACTATGATATTTCGTGATCTGTTATGACATCCTGAAGCATATTATGATTTTTAAAATAAAAATTATAAAAAAAAATATGACATCCCGTGATTTGTTATGACATGCTAAAATGTATTATAATTTTTAAAATAAAAGTCATAAGGAAAAGTGTGATTATATGGATTAATGGGAAGAGGCGGTGCATTGTTATTGCACCGCATGCGGTGCGCAAAAAATTTCTCGCCAACTAGATCATGCTAGCCAATGTTTGCAGCCCAATTCCACCCAATGTGTGCGACCAGAGACTCGACAAGGACCGCGTGGAGTCTCACCGGCGCACTTGAGCTCCTGCCCGGAGGGGATATTTCCCGAAAACTTAAACCAACGAAAGCAATGGCGGTTCCTCTTTCACATATTTCTTCCAGAAAACCGCCAAATTTCTGACATCCCCTCGCCGTGGAGTCCTCCAACCTTCGCGCTCCTCCTACTCCGTTGCTACTTCCCTTCCCCACCCCGAGCGCCAAACCCTAGGCCTCTCAAATTTCGTACACCCCTCGCAAAACCCTAGCTTCTCTCCCGTTTATAGGGCCAGATGAGGCGTGTCTTCGACGAGATCTCCGACGACGAGTGGGAGAATCACTCCTTCAAGCCCGCGAGAATCCTCAAGAAGAGCAGAGCATCGCCTCCCCCGATCGAGTCCTTCGCCTACCAACCAAAACCCGCGGCGTCGCGAGCCAGAACGGGGCCGGAGTGCCCAAGAGCAGGGTTGACTTGGAGGAGGAGGACGACGATGAGGACGTGGTGACGGCGGCTCGGCCCCCGAAGGGTAGCCGGGGCCGACGGTTCATTGTGGACGAGGACAGCGATGCCGACGATGTCGCAGAGGTGTTCGAGATTCAGTCGGCGGAAGAGGATGAGGAGGAATTTCGTATTGAAGACGAGGAAGAGGAGGAGAAAGTAGTACAAGAAGAGGAAGAAGAAGTTGATTTAGTTGGTAAGGCCCTCCAGAAGTGCTCAGAGATATCGACAGCTCTACGGCAAGAGCTTTATGGCTCCTCAGTTCATGCTTGTGATCGATATGCCGAAGTGGAAGCTTCTTTTTGTAGGGTTGTTACTCAGGTGCTGGTTTTATTGCAAGTTTACTACTATGATGAAGTATAATAGTAATGATAGTTTATCTATATGTGATGTTAGTGACTTGTAAATATATTAATACTTTTTACTTTGCCATGCGTTTGCAAATAGGAAGATATTGAAGCAGCTTGTGCGAGTGAAGAATCAGATTTTGAGCCAATTTTGAAGCCTTATCAGCTCGTTGGTGTTAATTTTCTTCTACTTTTGTACAGGAAAATATTGGTGGAGGTAAGACTAGCGATCAGCTGTGCCAATTATTTACTTGCCCCTTGCTGTTCTATCTATGGCACTTAAATAAATTGCTTGCTGATGTTTTGCAGTCTGTGTATAATTCTTTAAGGGTTTACAATGTGAGGAAGAGGCTTTGAGAATGTATTTGATATGTTCACTAGTTTAAGATTATGATCATTTTCACATGCATTTTTAGAGAGGCTTAATTATGCAAAAAACCTTGTTCTTTTTTGAAGATTTTTAATTTCATCCTAAACTTCTATTTAGTGCAATCAGATTATCCAACTTTCAAATTGGTTCAATTCGAACGTTGGCTGTAATTTCTGTTGGCCTATCATGAAAGAGTTATCATGTGATGCCATGTTACCCACTTATGTGGCCTTCATTTTCATGTTGCAAAGCTCTATCATGTGACAACTCTATCATGGCAGGCCAATAGAAATTACAATCAGGGTTGGAATTCAACCAATTTGAAAGTTAGATGATGTAATTTCACTGAATAAAAGTTTGGGATGAAATTGAAACCCCTAAAAGTTAAAGATTCTTTGCATAATTAAGCTTTTTAGAAATAATATTGTTAGATGATGCTTATATAGAAAACAATATGTGTAGCCATGTGCAAAGGGAACCCTTTATACCTTTCCACTTTGTAGTCATATTTGTACGGAGCAATTTTTAGAAACTATGCACGAGTTCGTCTAACAACAATACTCACCTTGTAAAATTAGTATCTTCTGCAATTTCTTGCTACACACATCTCAAGTCTAGTTATTCAAATTTTGTCCCAACATTTTCTCTTGCTCACTATGAAAAAGGATATGAATATGTACTCTTATATTCTATTTGTATTTATATAATCTCTTGTTGTATGATGCTAGTTTTTGCATTTATAATAGAGCAATTTATCAATTGCACATGGTAATTTAAATATTTGAGTCATACGTATCTCAATTTTTGTACCTATTAGTTTGTCATTGGAAGGTTGATATAAATATGAGTAGTCATTTACCTAATGTCCCACAATGTATCTATTAACAAAAGTGGAGTTCCACAATGTAGCCCTTGTGTAATTAGCCATAGAAGCAGCTCCTAGTCAACAGCGCTATTAGCTTCCATGTAGATAAATGTCATCTCAAAGGAGTGAAGGCTTGTCACTGTCCCCTGACAGTTTGGAATTAGGGGGTGAGGATTGGCATCATTATGCACTAATTGATAACCATTTTGCTACATCAAAGGAGTTCCCCTTTAGAAGAATATGGGAAGCCCTCAAAGTCTCTAACTTCTCATGCATTGTGCAACTTAGGCATCAAAATAGTAGTATCAAAGACTCGGAATAGTAGTTGCTGCAACAAGGGAGCAACTATGACTCTTGATAACAAAGCTGGCTCTATCATACGTTCTTTTGTTATGCACTAGGATTGCTGACTCAGAATTGGACCCCATGCTGGCCGGTTGGTGGTACGAGTCGGTACGCCCCGTATCAGACCGTACTGAGCCGAACCAACATGGAAATTAGGGGTCAACTGGGGAGGAAAAGAGAGAGAGGGGTAGGGAGGGAGAGGGAGGGAAGGAAATAGGGGTCGATGGAGACACTGACGGTGGCCATCGAAGGGCCATGGAGGCCTCCCGAGCTCCGCAATTTTTGCGAGAGAAAATGCGAGAAAGAGAGGGGAAGGGAGAAAAGAGGAGGGAAGATGATAGAGAGGCTGTCGGAGGGCCGCCATAGGATGGCTGTTGTGGTCGTTGGAGGCCCAAAATAGCCTCGCGGCCATCGCAGTTCGAAACGGGGGTTCGCCCCTGTTTCATCATGTTTTTTAAAAAATACGACCTATTGCAGCGGGTTCGAAAGAGGGGTTCGCTCCCATTTTGTTGTATTTTTAAAAAAACACGACATAGTGAAGCCGGCAATGGTTTGAACCCGCGGCAGCCGCAAGCTATTTTGGGTCGTCTGACAGCCACAACGGCCATTCGCTGGAGGCCTTCTCGCTGCCTTTCACTCTCTCCTCTTCTCTCCCTCCCCCTTTCTCTCTATCTCTCTCTTCTCGCATCTTGTGGAGGACTAGGAGCCTCGGAGGCCTCAACGGCCCTCCGGCAGCCTCGGCGGGCCACCATCAGCTTTTTTCTTTCTTCTCTCCCTCTCTCTCTTTCTTCTCCCTCGCTCCGTCTTCATTGGCATTCCGAATCGGATGTCTGAACCGCACTGGTTAGCCACTAGTATGGTTCGGCATGCCCCAAACCGCCTGATTTAGAGTGTTCAGTGAACCCTTTGCCTTCAATGTTGATCTTGAGGAAGCAAGGGGTGATAGCTCCCAAGTGAAAGGATCAGTTGTAGAGATGCAGAACCATATGGTTCTTTGTTGAATATTCTCTGTTGAATTTGCATAGGATGGGGAAATATATGGGGTTGCAATGCCTTACTTCTTACCTAAATGTTGTTCATAGGCCTTTGATTCAATTGTTGGTAATCATTTTAAAAGCCAATCCACATGGTTTTTAGGGGTAAAAGTGCATTTGTTGCTATTAGTAATGTAGGTCATTATTTAGAATTGCTACTTTGGAAAATGTTGGATGCTTCAAAATGGTTGATAACATGAAAGGTACAAGCATATATGAGATGGACATTTAATTATAAAGCATATATGAAATTCTGGTAATACTATGAACTCAAGTGCAAAAATGAGTGCATTAGAGGCTCTAATGATTGAGAAAAAATAGTTGAGAATGGATTGAAATGATGTAAGTGAATATTTAAGGAGGTTGACAATGCAATACTTGGATGCTCCATCTTGAGGTAACTTGGACACTTTGGACATGGCAGGATGCTAGAATACATAGTTGAACACCACATTGAGGTGTCCTACTAATGCCAACAAAAAGTACCAATTTTTGGCACTTGTTTTGTTATGTCATGTAGGAGACTCTTAATTTCAAGTGTAAGAGACACTTAAGTAAGTGCGTTTCAGGTTTTGACATAAATTTATTATAGTTATTTATCAACTTAAGTACCTAAGTATACCTAGTAATGCACTTGGATTTATTTCAAATGATCAGGAAAAGAATTGGAAGCCTAGAATAATTTAGATGAAAGTTACCATCTGATTGTTAAAAAGCTCACTTTTGCTGACTGTCATAGTGGATGGGTACTGAACAGGGATGATTACAGAGGATTTATATAGTTGACTGAAAATATTCGATGCTTGCTAGCTGTGACAAAAACACAGGAGAGAGATGGTGGAGTAAACACATCAATATAGATGGTTTTTTTAACAAAAAATTCTGCGATACTTCACCAACAACCTTTCGCTTTATAGTTTAGGAGCTCTCCAGCAACTTAAGCCATTAGCCACGATCATAGACTTCCCAGATGATTAGTACTACTACCATAAACTAAATCCTATTATGTAATATGCCCATATGGATCAGCAAATGGATTAACGTATTATACATCAGAAATTGAGAATGTCAACCCTCCGTTGTTGGTGCCAAATTCCTACCGGGGGCAACTTTGGACCAGATGAGCACTTCTAGAAACCTGTGAATAGATTACTGGTAGGGACGCCTCTCTTATTTGTTTGTTTAAACACTTGCAATTGAGAAACAGACTTTGTTCTCCATGTTCTTGGCAATATTCTAGAAAGAGGGAAATAGGAAAGCTTGATGCTGGGAATTGCATTCATATCTAAGATTGTTATTAAGCATTTTGTTCTAAAATATACATGAAACTGTCAAGTGTCAACCTCTATTGACTCTAAAACAGTCTCTTTTGATCAAGAGCCTTAGAGTACCTCTCATGGATTGTGGGAAAAAAATCCAGTAATTGCAATTGACCATGGCCATTAATCAGATGTGCTGTATGATCTGTCTAATTCTGTATTTATAGGGCTATGTATAATGTGGTTGACACTTTCATCATTGACAATTGATAAGAGGTTAATGACTTATATTAATAATATATAACCAGAAGACTTGTCCAGATTGCAATCAAAAACCATTATCTTGTTGACACTGAAAACTTCATTGGCATATCTCACTTGTTCAGTTGTTTGAGACACCATGGCTATATTATCAGGGCAAATCAGGGATTAAAAACATCAATCAAATCTCTTCGTTGCCTGCTTGTGATGATTTTACTCATTTATGGCTTTTAGATTGATTAGAATATTCAGATTGGCTTTAATAACTAGAAACTCCCTGTGTTTTGTAATATGTATGTCATATTTCTGCAAAACCTGATTTTTGTAAGTGGTCATTGGTTGTGAAGAAGCAAAGAACAAAGATGACATGAACCTCAAATTGAGCTCTACTAGTTTGACATCTATATGCAATTTTAAATCCTCCAATCCATTAATACAATAACCCTTGCTGATATTTGGTTTTTGTCGGACTTTTGGGGGATAAACTGTGTTGCAGTTATGTTTACTTCATGGTTTATGTTGATTTGGTGGGCCTTCATGCTGTATATAGAGGCATGTCTCTTGAGTTGGCTAACTTTCAGTTCTTGGTTTGCTAAACATTACTTCTTTTACTTCTTCATTATGCATATTTTCCCTCTAACAATTAGTTGTATGCAGCCATCTTGGCGGATGAAATGGGGCTTGGTAAGACTGTGCAGGTAAAGTGGGTTTGTATTTAGTTGTGAACTTCCTTACTAGAGGTGGAACATGTTCTGATGATTTTCTTCTTTTGGCAGGCTGTCACATATCTTACCTTGCTAAAGCACTTGGACAATGATCCAGGTCCCCACCTGATTGTCTGCCCGGCATCAGTTTTAGAAAACTGGGAAAGAGAATTGAGGAGATGGTGTCCATCATTTTCTGTCATGTTATTCATGGATCTGGAAGAACAACCTATTCAAAGGAGTTAAGCTCCATAGGCAAAGCTGGTCTACCTCCACCATTCAATGTGCTCCTTGTGTGCTATTCACTTTTCGAAAGACGCAGGTTTGTAAGCTATTGTTCTTGCGGTAGTAAGATGTTTAGTCTCCAAATCTAGATTAAGATCTCACTGAAAATTGCTAAATATTGCGCCTCTTTTCTTGCAGTGCACAGCAGAAAGATGATCGTAAGGCATTGAAGCGGTTGAAGTGGAGCTGTGTGCTAATGGATGAAGCTCATGTTTTGAAGGATAAGAACAGCTTCCGCTGGAAAAACCTGATGTCTGTTGCACAAAATGCACGTCAGCGCTTGATGTTGACAGGAACACCTCTTCAAAATGATTTACACGTATGTTGTTTGCTTTGAGGTTACTGTCATTTTTATTTTAATAATGTGTTTAGAGGCACTGATTTTTCATTAAAATTACTTATTACAATCAAATCCATGGAGTGTGACATAGACTTTTGCATTTTTTCTGAAGTGGTTATTAGTTATTACATTACATACAGAGATATGGATACTAGATAATAACTCAAAAGTGTGCAAGGATTATTGTTTTGAAATTCTAAATATACACAATTTTCTAGGTCGAAGCAAAATGCCATTTAAACATTAGAACATTAATTGTCATTAATAAAATGTTAGAAAGCATAAAAGAGTCAGATTTTGAAAACAATTATAAATTGTTTGAAGGGGAAGTACAAAACCTTTTACTGATAATTATTTAAGAGGAAAATTAGAACTTGAGAACTAAACCCAATAAAAGTGGGATTAGATGATTGATTATATTATGAGAGTTGCTAGAGAAATTCTTGGAGAGTTGAGAAGGAAAATATATATGTGAAGAAACTTGGGTGGGATGATGTTATACAACAGACAACTAAGGTAAAAGCTTAGCTTTAAACAGTGGAAAAGAACAAATGATATCAGGGACTTTGGTATAAGGTTAAGAAGATGCTAAAGGACTATTATAGCTAAATGTGTAGCATATGATATTGCATAGGATAGGTTGGAGGGAAGGTGAAGATCAAATTTTGAAGCTTGACTATAGAGTTTTGAAGCTTGTCTTTAATAAATTTTGAAGTTTTGACTTGATTTTTAGAGTTTTGACCAAAAGAAAAGGGAAAAATGAATAGAACTGTAAAAGAGGGCAATGAAGTATACATGCATATAAACACACACACACACTCACACACGTGTACATACATACATACATACATATAAGGCTGCAAATGGGTCGGGTTGACCCGTGACCCAATCCAGCCGACCTGCTTAGATCCGATCCGACTTATTTTAAAGGACCCACGAGGCCGGGTCAGGTTCTAAAATTGAACCCGTTCAATATTCCGGGTCGGGTCTGGGTTTACTGAATTTGGACCTGACCCGATCCGTGAGGACTTTGGAGTTAATTTGGATCTTGAGATATTTTACCTGACCCGACCGGACCCAATGCTAGACCCGAACTCATCTGAACCCGAACCCATCCTCCTGTCTCAAGTTTGGAGTCCATCTCTTGTACTGTTGTATGCTCTCTTAAATAAAGGATGCCCATGCCCTCTCCATCCCTAATCTTGTTCTCTCTGTCTCCCAACCCCCAGGCTTCTTCCCCGCTCCCGATCAACCCTTCTCTCCGGCGTTGGCACGGCATGGCACGGCACGGCCACGCTTCGGCTCGGGTCCCCGAGCCAGCGTCAGCGGCGGCCGCGGGGTCAGTGCAGCGGTGGCCGCCAAGTGGTCTGGACCCCGATTGATGTCATCAGCCAGAGCCTCATGGTCCAGGACGACGGCACTGTCGCAAGGTACCTCGGCGACGTGGATGCCTTCAAGAAGATCCTTCGATTGGATGGCCTCCATGGTCTCTATCGGGGCTTTGGCTTGTCGATCCTCACCTAGCCCCCTCCAATGCCATCTGGTGGGCGTCCTATTCCGTCTTCCAGCGGTTTATCTGGGCGGGCTTCGCCACCTCCACGCTGCGGAGGGTAGGGGCGATAGGGGGTGGAGGCTGGACTATGGGATGGTGGTGGCGGTGCAGGGGTGAGTGCGGCGGTGGTGGTGACGATGCCATTGGACATGATCAAGACGAGGTTGCAGGTGATGAATGGCGGAGATGGTGGTCAGGCGACTGTAGCAAAGACGGTGAAGAGGTTATTGAGGGAAGGGGGTGAGGGGCATGCTATAGAGGGTTGGGGCTGAGGTGGGTGTCGATGTCGATGTCAGCGACCACCATGATCACCACCTACGAGTTCTTGAAGTGGCTCTCGGCCAAGGAAAATCCATTTGAGAGGTATGAAAATGGAAAAAAAATTACACATGGACCCGAATCGATCCAGACCCGGATTCGAACCGAACCCGTATTTCATGGATCGGGCAAGGTTATACATGGACCCGACCCAATCCGAATGACCTGTTGGATAAAAATTTAATCATGGACTCGACCCGATCCGACCGATCTTCTATTGGGTTGGTTTGGGTCCAATATTCAAACCCGATCAAAGAACCGAGTCGGATCGGGGCCATTCACGACCCGATCCGACCCGACCCATTTGCACCCCCCCACAGACACACGTACATATGTATATATATATATGTATGTATGTATGCATGCATGCATGTATCTGTATGTGTGTATGTGTGCATGTATCTATATGTATGTATGCATCTATATATATATACACACACACCATACATACATACATACATATACACATGCATACATATATGTGTGTGTGTGTGTGTATGTATGTATGCATGTATATATCTGTGTGTGTGTGTGTATGTATGTACATATGTATATGTATATATATGTGTGTATACACACACACATATGTATATGTATGTATACATACGTATATACGTATGTGTATGTATATGTACGTATATATGTATATGTATGTATGTATACGTGTATATATATAGAGAGAGATTGACTTAGCTAAACTTGAGTGGATCTTCACTCAAAATTTGGTCAAATCTAGATTGAATGACGAGAATCCCACATGGATGATCCAAGCCAGTGGATGTGATACTACCTCTAGCTACTTACATACGCAAATCATGTCTTCTAGGTTCCAGCCCATGCATCAAGTTCAAAAAAACCATATGCTGTTTCATGTTATTTAAATTGTCCAACTTTTGACCACTTGATGCATGGGCTAGGGATCACCAAATCCCATAATTTTGGGTGTGGAACTAGTTCAAAAATAGTAGATCATATCCAATGTCTTACATCATTAATGTGGAACTCCCATCATCCAATTTGGACCTGATCGAATCTAAGTAGAAATCTATTGGAGGGTAGCTAGACAATTGGTATCTGTGTGTATATGTGTATGCATGTGTAAATATATAAACATTTTATATGCATATATAAATATATATGTATGTCGATTGTCATTTATATAAACAGAGAGTTAGGTTGAGATGCACTCAAGTGCATTTGGCCTCAAATGCTTCCTATTGAAAATGAATATTGGACCCAAGGTTTGTTGTGCTGGTATTGAGGCCCAGATAGGTTGGCCGGCGGCAAGGTTCGATACGTCCTTATGCCGTTCTGTGCCGGGCCCGTACCTACACAGCAAAGAGGATGAGAGAAAGGGAGAATAGGAGAGAGGAAAAGAGAGAGGGGGGAGAAAGGGAGAGGGAAGAAGGGAGGGAGAGATGGTCAAGGCCGGTTGCAGTCCGCCGCCGGCACGGCTTGATCGCCCTGAACCGAATAGTTCAAAACAGTTTCACATTCCTTGATTGGACCTCTCAAAATGAAAATAGACACCATTGAACGTGATATATGGTGCATAAAAAGCCTAGAAATAAAAGATCCTAAAAATTCAAGATCTTTACCATGTATTAAAGTTTAACAGTATGATGCCATGTGTTCATTTGATCTATAGTCTAGGAGCATCCAAATCAGTTAAAATATGATTTGAATACGCTTTAAAGTATTTAGATCAAGATCGATGGTTTAGATTTACGAATTATAGTGTATAACATACTTTAGCTCACTAGCTAAATGCTAATGTTCGTTTTGTGCTTGCTTGATGCATAGAAAAAAGACCAATGAAATCAATTATATTTAGTCTCGTAGCATTTTATACACCATTAGTCAACAGTGTCAATTTTCATTCTAAGAAGTGCATCATTGATTTCCATTAGTAGACATTTGGAGCCAAATGCACTTAAGTGAATTATAGCATACCTCTCTCTCTCTTTATTTATCTATCTATATATATGCGCGCACGCGCGCACACACACACATATATGTATATATATATGGAGTCAGGCTAGAATCAGGTCGATCGGATCAGGTCAAAACTCTATAATAGGGATCTTACATCAATGATCTAAGCCGTTGAATATGATTTATTACTTTAAACCACCTGCACACAAAAAGTTATATGATTTGGAGATCTCTAGCCATGCATCAAGTAGTGAAAAATTGGACAGCCTAATAAAATTGAACTAGATGTAATTTTGATCGCTTGATGCATAGTATAGGGGTGTTCAAATCATATAATTTTGGTGTGCAAGCAGTTTTGATGTAGTAGATCACATGCAACGACTTGGATCATCGATATAGGACCCCCATTATCTAGTTTTGACCGGACCGGATTTGAGCCCAAATCCGATGGATCTTACCCAAGTTTGCCTCTCTCTCTCTCTCTCTATATATATATATATATATATATATGGAGCCAAATGCACTCAAGTGAATTATAGCCTAACTCTCTTGCTATTTATCTATCTACACACACACACACACACACATGCACCCATATATAATATACATGATATGTACATACATACATTTATGAGAGACTTTCTATAATTTAAGCTGATGGATTGTTCAGAGCGGTGCTGTGTCTTTTTGGCAAGAGGACTGGCTGGGATTTGGTCCTTTGATGAATTTTCTGTCTTCAGGCCAGTGGGAGTTGGTTGAGGACAAGCAGGTTTCGGTGTCTCGTGCTTTTGCAGAGGATGGATTATTGAATTTGCAGCTTGTAGAAGAGATTTGTAACATAATACACCCAAAGGTGGTGGGAATGAAAGAATGACAAATCAGCTTTCTAAATGGACCATTTGTTACGGAGACAAAAATCTTTCCCAACGTCAGAGAATCATGTCGAAGGAACTCAACAAAATAAGCCCGTAACTTCGGGAGAAGGGTGCTCTCCTATCTTTTGATTAGGAAAGCGGCACATACTAGGGGGTAGCGACTGTTGTTAAAAACACAAGACTCTTCCAACCTTTTCAGAAAACCAGTTCACTATGCACCCCACCCCGTAAGTACTATGTTGCCATAGCTTGCGCCCCAAAACGGTTGCTGACTTTGTACAACTCCGTAGTATATACGTATGTATATATGTATATATGCATATATACATACATATACATACATACACACATACATACACACACACACACACACACACACACACACATATATATATAACATACATGTACATACACATATATATATATGTGTATATATGTATATGTATATATATGTATATGTATATGTATATCTATATATGTGTATGTACATGTATGTTATATATATATATGTGTGTGTGTGTGTGTGTGTGTATGTTTATATGTTAATACGCTTCTTGCTAAAGGAGAAGGTATACTTCTTTAGGTCCAAAATCAATAGTCAAGTACCTAAATTGAAGACCCACATTATTGACTGTGACCTGTACCATTGAAGATATGTAGAAATAAAAATCATGTGTTTTTGTGGTTTCTAACCTATACATTAAATAGACTATAGATGGATGGTCTCTATTGTGCTAGAATGATGCTAAAGTACAGTTTACACCATATCTTGACCGAAGAGTGCGATTTGGAGATGTATCATATAAGTGACATGTGGCATATCATGAATTGTTCTCAAAACAACTGTCATGAGACATTGTTAAAAGTAGGTCGATTAGTTCCAGCTAGGAAAGGGGGTTGAAAGTCGAGACAACCCTAGTTAAGGATGAGCTTTGCCAGCAAGGACATGTTGAAAACCTTAGTGATTGTGTATTGGCCACCAAAGGATGTTAGTTAAGAGTATAGGTTGAATGAAAGAACCGATGTAAGCTATAAGAAATTGGTCGAGTTGGTCGAGAATGCACAAAAGCTAAGAGTACATTCAATTCGCATATCATTGTAGTACAGGCTGAATATGAAATCTGGCAAGGTTAATGAAAAACTGGTTCCAAGATGGTTATTGGACAATACAACATGAGATTGGAGGAGAATTAAAATTGAAGTCAAAGCAAGTAACCGAAAAGAAGAAAATGGGATAGTGGTGGAAACCAATGAGACACATGGCGGTAACCGACGGGACACATGGCGGAAGGGAGAGAAGACATATCCGAGAAGTTAGTAGAGGAGCATGATGATTGAGGGATGTGTCAACATGAAATTATAAACAAAAAGGGACCTTTTGGCAGAATTTGAATCCATGAAATTATCAATTTGGTTTTACCTTTCACCTTTTTATCTTTCTTTAATTAGCTTTTAATCTCCAGTAGCTTAGGTAGAATTCCGGTGGTTAAAGTCCTCGAAGTTTTAGGCAATTGAACCTATCTACCTCTTTTCTTCGTTCTGGTGATGACTTGTGGCATGTCCATGTAGTTATACAACCCAATCAAGCCTTGATTCCCTCTTTATTCTGTTTTAGAGAAAAAGTGGAAACAAATACATGACAAAGCATTCAAATTGGTAATCCACCTTGTTGGTCATGATCTAGACATGCTAAAACTTATATTGACTAAAGTTCAATGGATTTTAATTCCTGAGTCATAGCAAAGTATGGTCTCATACTGTTTTACCTTTCCATTTTTGTATCTACTTGAGGCACAAGTTAGAAACCACAAAATTACATAACTTTTAGTTTCTAGGTATTTTACTAGTGTAGAAAATATGATCAATGATGTGGATCTTCGATTTGGATGCTCGATTATCAATTTTGGACCTGAAATGAGTATATATCCTCTCCTTCTGTGAGGAGCAAAGTCTCTCTCTCTCTCTCTCTCTCTCACATTTTCTCTTTATATATAATACATATATGTGTGCATATGTATATGTGTGTATGTATACACATATGCATGTTTAAGTTTATATACATGATTAATTTAAGTGTACACATGTGTATAAAAATATAACATATATGCATAAGTAATACATGTGTGTATATACATTCATGCATATTCTATGAAGCAGGGATATGGATACAGCATGAAATCGATATGTCGATATGACAAAGCTTGTAATATATGATATGATGTAGCTAGGCTATGGCGATAATTAGATATTTATTCTTTGCATATATGTAAATATGCATATAGGAAGCATCGTGGATTGCCAAATCAACATATGCAAATTCCATCATTTAATTATCTTTCAAAGCAATAGGCCAAACATATATACATAATTGTACATCTATATATACATATATGCATATTTTGTGAAGCAGGGATGTGGATATGACACGATATCAATATGTTGGTGTGACAAAAAAACAGGTAACATATGATGATATGATATAACAAGGATACGGCAATAAAAAGTATTCTTTACATATAGTAAATATGCATATAGGAAGCGTAGTGGATTGCCAAATTAACATCTGCAAATTCCATCATTTAATTATCATTCAAATCAATAGACTATAATCCATGCTCCATAGAATCATATCCACATCATGAACTTCCAGAATTAATCATTATTCATGATGAAAAGTGACAATATTCTATAGAAATAAAAGAAAATAAAGGCCTCCACATCATCCCTGTAGATGCTGGAGAACATCTCAATAGTATTTGGAAAGTATCTGATACCTTTTTTAAATTTTGAAAGATAGGATACTTCAATATATCCAACAATTATCCTAAAAGTCTCTTGACAATTATGGGTATCTATTTTGTATACAATGCGGAAATGACATATAATTTGAAGTATTTGTGCTTCGTAGGGTACATATATAGTTATACATTATATATGTACTGATTTTATATGTATTATATAATGTTTGTGCATTGGTCTGTGAGAGAGAGAGGGTTAGACTATAGACTACATACTGAACCTAAAATTTTGGTAAAAAAATTAATTGTTCAATATCATTGGACTCTCCAAATTGAAGATTCCTACTGTTTACTTCATTTATGCAACTAAAAATTCCTGGAAACCGAAAATCAAGAATTTAAGACCTGGTCTATATCAGGCATATTGGATCAGTTCATCGGAGAACTAGGTCTCCAGATGCCCTTAGTACGTCTAGTCCTATCAAATAAGGTGCGATCTAGTTGATATTGCTTAATGCTGACAAATATGAAGTGATGCAGACCGGCACCTGCTGATTCTGTCAAATATTGGTAGTAATTAGTATTGAGGAAAAAATAGGTTCTCTACCTTTCTTCCTTGCCTTGTAGTTGCTTGTTGGCTTGTCAATAAGAGGAGGAGACTGATGGAGGGAGAGAGAGGAAGCACTTTCTCTTGGGTGCTTAGAGTCACAGATTTCAAGCATATTTGTTAGGTTCCAAGCTCAAAATCCTTGGAATCAATGTAAATGCCTCAACTTTCATCCTTTTTGTTATTTAAAAATGTACAAAATTCATGAAAATTAGGTAAAAGTGTTGCCAAATTTGTTATTTGGCTTGATGGTATATTATTGGCTAGTAGGTAAGGAATGAAAAATTGATTGATTGACTCTTTTTCAAATTTTGATTTGTCATTTCAACATGTGTGTATACATACGTTTGTGTATATGTACTTATGTATGTATGACATATAGAAAAAAGCCAGAATACTTCCAGAAGTGGTTAGGTCTCTAATACTTCCAATGCAAAATCAATGGTGGTTCTCTTAAATTAAAGTCTACATCATTGATCATGATCTACAATGCCCACATTACTGGGAAATAAAAGATCCTGTACTTTGGAGGTCTCTTACCTATCAATCAAGTCCTTGAAAAATTAGTACAACAAATCTTTTACTAGTATTATTAATTTGGACACTTTGATGCACTGGCAAGGGTTCACAAAATATATGATTTATTTTATTGACATTTTAGACATTATAGATCGCATCATACTGTTTAGATTTTATTTCATACATGTTATTCTACTCGGTTGTAGATGTAAACAGCTAACTTTACTCCCACAAGTATTATAATCACAACCATATGAATGTAGATATCAGGGTTTGAAGCCTTGCACCATAGGGGTGTACGATTTTGTGTACCATATGACATATGGGTTAATATTGGTATAGCATGTGGAATAGTCAGCGACTACATCTGCTTAAGATTTGTTGGCGTGGATGACATGCTTGTGTCATTTTGGATCGATCTATGTTGAATGTTGATAAAACATGTGATATGGGGTGGTATAATGTGTGGTACAACCAAAAACTCAACTCAACTCCACTAAGCGTAAATCTTAAACTAGGTGGGTTGGTTACATGAATCCTTTCCTCGATTCTACTCGATTTAGGGCCATACTTTTAATCGATGTTGAGATATCAAATCCTTCCTTACTACATCCCTTGCGATTTTTAGCCCTCCTTCCCTTTACATGTATCAAAATTGTTGGTGTATCCCTAGTCCCACATTGTATATGTCTAAACCATCTAAGTTGTCCTTTTATCAATTGTCCTCAATTGGTGCTACCTCCACCTTTTTACTAATGACTTCACATCCATTTCAACATTCTCTTTTTAGCTACTTATTTTTTGCGCATTTATTTTCTAACTGCCCAACATTCTGTACCATAGAGTATAGATAGTCATATTGCTGTCTTATAGAATTTCCCCTTCTACTTGGCTAGTGTCCTATGATCACATAATATCCTAGTTACAGTTCTCCAGTTTATCCAACGTGATTTAATCCTATAGATAACATTGTCTTCAATTTCCTCTTTTTATGAATAAGAAATCCTAAATATTGAAAATAAGCACTCTTAGGAACTTCATGATCTCTAACTTCACACCAACTTCAAAACTTTGGTATGTGTGTGTATCTACGCATTTATGTATAACGTACATATGAATATACATGTATGCACACATATATGTATATATGTATGTGTGTATATTTGTATATGCATGTATATGTATATGCTTGTGTATTACATAATATGTACTTACAGAGATGTATGCATGGATGAATTAGGGTTAGACGTAGGTTGGTCTAGACTATAGCTTTTGTTTATGTTAGTACTAGGCTTGCTCGGGCCCTATTTCTAATAAAAATAAGATTTCTCATTACCTATGTCACGTCCCCGACTCGAGATCGCGAGCCGGAGGTCATGGCAACCGCCGTATATTCATAGGAAACTCTCTCCACGAGCATGCAAGGCATCTTAAAGACGATATCAATGCATCACAGCGGAATTAAAATTATTATTCAACTTTAATTTAAATAATTAAATCAAATATCTTACATCAAATAAAGTTTCACTAAAAATAACATAAAAATCAATCTAAGTTCAACGAAGTTGACAGTGCCAAATCTTGCCTCTAAAATCTCTCCCAAAATTATTGCCCATGCTTATAATTAATTATCTGAATCTGAAAAAAATAGAGGAGTAATGAGCTCGACAGCTCAGTAAATAATGAATATCTTAACTAGATATTTCAGATATTAGCATAGATATGATGTTTTAAATAATACCATAAATAACATAATAATATATTCTATGCTAATTCAATGCAATAAATCTTTTGAATATTCAAATACTTATATAATAATAAATCCAATTCAAATCAAAATACAATTTAACAGCCTTTAACTATGGTCAATATATAACCCCCATCGGCAAGATCCACTGAATATCAGCATATAACCCCCACTACAGGGTCCGCTGAGTATCAACGTATAATCTCCATTGGTGGGGCCCACTGAGTGCCAACATATCATCTTTATTAGTGGGCCCACCGAAATAGTTAGGATGAAAGAACAAATCTAATCCATATCAAAATATTTTTGTATCATAACATATCATAATTTTCACTGAATATATGCATAATCAATAAACCATAGTATTTCAGAATCATTTTTCCTCCAAAACATAATTTCATAAATCATGTATAATTTTAAAGATTAATTATTTGCTTTCAAAATAAGTATGAAATATCTCGAGAAGACAGTTCATTACTTATCTTTCGCAGAACACTGAATGAATGGATTGATTAACTTTGAGGGGATCCTTCAAAGTCTATTATTCAAAATTATATTCTTGTATTAATTTTAATTCAAAACTAGATCTAAACAAATCCTAGATTAAAATCTCACTTAAGATCGGATCCTTCACTAAGCTCGATCAAAATCGTCAAAAGAAAGTCCTTTATTAGGCCAATCTTAGAAAGATAACTTCTAGAGAGAGAAATCCATTAAGAGAGAGAATCAATCTAGAGAGAAAATTTAGAGAGTTAATTTTAGAGAGAAAA
>KE506083.1:139724-155303 GCA_000441515.1 Elaeis oleifera
TATATATATATATATATAATTTTCTCTTCTCTTCTTCTTTGTTATGATAGTCAAGTGTGGCTGCAACACGTAGAAAATATGAGTTCTTCCTCAAAGAAAAATTGAAAAGATTCGAAAAGCATCGGATTCCAATCCCCATCATTGTCATGGTCGGGTCTCACTCAATAGCTGGAGGCTAGCACACAAAACATCAAAATAATGATGCTTCTAGGAAGATTCCCGGCATTTTTTTTAAAAAAAAACAAAACTTTGGAAATAACTTGGCTAGGAGGGCTGTGTCAAGCCCAATCCACTGTAAATTACAGTCAGAATCTACTGTGGTTGCAGGAACAACATGGACCCATGCTAGCTGGTGTATGTTTAATTCCACATGGACGGTATACTGGATAGATCTTAAATATTTATATAAATAAAAAATAAATAATATTTTTTTGGGGATGTGGATACGGGTTATTTCTGAGAGAGATTAACTATACAGCAAGACCTTTCAAATATATAGTATCATAACTCCATCCCGTATATATACACACAATGGTTCAAGAACAAAAACTACCAATTTTTATATAATTTAAGATTATTTCTTCTATGCTACTGACTGGGTCCAAAAATGTGTACTTTTCCTGAGGCTATGGTTCGTATTTTGATCTCATACACATGTAGACTATGTGCTATTTTGCCATAATATGGTCGAGATCGAGTTGGTGATTATGGCAAAGATTTTAACTTTGGGTGTTTAGGGAAGTGGACATCTCTATTGTAATATGGCCTATGCATGGATGATGAGCTATATGATACCGCTCATGCAACAGAGCAAGCCGACCGTTTAGATTCGCCAGACCTAAGAAACTTTATTATTGAGGGTGTTGGGCAAAGCCCAACCCATTAGTCCTATTTTATTCACATCTTCTCATCAGGTGATAGCACCATATCAATGCACCATGACCTGGCTGACACAAAAAAGAAAGATAGAAGACCCATCCAAAAATCCATTATGTAGTGATTAGCGTCGCTTGAATAATAGTTCAAGGATTTTTTTTTTGGGTACATTAGTTCTAGGTTGTTCATGTTAGAGCTTTTTTTCTGAATCCTATGAATCATTATATATAATGGCTGCTGTGATGTTACACTTGTTGTTATTTTTCACAATACCTTGCACGACCTGTTACTCGCAAGGAGGAGGATAAATGCGTGGAATCTTCATTTGAGTCTTGGACTTTAGTGTTGGGCTGAGTGATTGGGGAAAAAAAAATCTAATTCAAATCTAATGATTATAATTTTATTGCTACAGATCCATTTGGATAAGTAATTCCATAACTTAGAAATACTGCTAAAAAAAGGTCTCTCAGCTATAATATATGGCATCCTCCCTGAAGTCACTTCAGAGGGAGTAATGAGGTACAACATACCATCCAAGCGATATTTTGAGCTACTAAAGCTTTTTTTTAAATTTTGGATATGGTATGACTTTGGGCATGTGAACAGTCTAGCAAAAGATGGGACCTATCATTGCCAGATCTGGTCATTTGTCCATCATTGTTGGCTAAAGTCTGTCCCCGGGCCCACTTATGTTCCCCATCAGCTCTCTATTCTCATGAGGTCTTATCAATCCAAATCTTACGTGTTCTCTTTCTTTTTAAACCTCATTGGCCGGCATGCAGAATAGCCATGATTACATGGGGAAGAAAGTATTAACCTGGAGGAAAGATCACGTTAAAAGGCAACAGTCCTGCCTACCGATAGGACTCTGTGGCCTGTCCTCATTGCCTAAAGCCTCCATTAGCATCTCCACGTACTAACTTTTCTTTTGTAAAAGCTTCTGCTTACACTTGTCACAGCTAGAAAACATGATGGAAGAGCTTGGAAACTTACTGGAAATCAGATGTTAGTTGATGGGAAGACATAGTGATTAATTCATGATACACCGTGCATCATTTACAACTAATTTTTACAGCATGAATTCTATTAATATATGATTGCCATGGGAAGGAACACACCTCACGTTCAGCTGAGGGGACCATTTGAACGTCCGAATACTCCACTAATCTGATGTCTTCCACATGGATGGGACTCGTGGAATAGTAAAAGGCAGGAGAGAATCATTGGAGGGCGTTGCATTTTTCACTATATCTAGAAATGATATCTTAGAAGAGAATATGATGTTGTGGCTTCCGCAAACTCCAATACACCAAAATTCTTTCTTCTCCAGCATCTTTCTTTATACCACTCCATTTGCAAGAGAGGGATCAAATAAAAAAGCTGGTTAGGTGTCCCGACAAGCCGTACTTCAACAGAATGCAGGACGTCTGTCTACATGCCAAGCTCCATTTCCTTAACTATTTGATTTTTCTAAACTTTACAAAAAAAAAAAAGGAAAAAAGAAGAATCAGCACTGAAGGTTTGGATATATCATACACATAGAAGCACTTGTCCGGTAAAGACATGGGATAAGATTAAGTCACTACTAATGAAGATATAGCATTTAGTAAACAAGAATCATATGCTGCATGACATCCTTTACTTTGATGAATACCTGCCAGATGAGTTTGTCAACAAAAGTTATATAATTGCATGCACACCAAGGAGATCATCAATGTCAGGTAGCCATCAACACTACCGCTTGGAAATCACCCTCATCAAAGCCTTGAGTTCTCTTAACACCTCCCGAACTTCATTTGTATAAATCTACCAAAGAGCTATGCCGCTTCAAAGTACTTAATTGTCGAACTTATCTTGAGGACATAGATGGTGGCCAGTAACCTGTATTACCGTACTGAAACTTGCATGCATGACTTGCGTGCACTGAGTTCGGACCTGTACTTCATTTGTGTATAAAAGCTTGTGGCAAGAAACTAGGTAGAAATAGACATAGCAGTACTCTATTTTTTTTAAAAAAAAGGTACATGTGGTAGTCCATTTGGATGATACACGGAAAAAAGGGAACTTTGATTAAAAAAGTTGTTAGTTAGCATGTCATCCATGTCAAGTGTTTGGTAAGATGGTACATATCCAGTGAGAAATGTGTATATGTACTCCGGAGATTAGGGCTGTCACTCAAACCTGAAAACTGGTGCCGTAGCAGAACCGGCGACTAAGCGGTTGGATATGGTATCAAAGTCAAACATGTTGAAATTTTTGATAGGGTTTGGGTTTGAGATTTTTATTCCACCAACTTGAACTGTATAGATTGCCTAATTTATTACATGCGTACGTGCATAAATATTCGTATACCTACACATATACGTGAGACACAGATGCATACATACATACACATATATGTATATATCCTTCAACTGAAAAACAAACATAATAATACGTTAGAACATGCTTAGGTGTTTACTTGATTTTAAGTAGATTGTATCCTTTCAACTTTTGGTCTGTTATATGTTAAGTGCTTGAGGTTCATAATTTTATTTGTGTATATGCATCAAATATTTTGTTGGAGATAATGATAATTTTCGAAACATGAACCGCTTAATTCCGATTAACTCTTCAAAAGATATAATATTATGTGTATGATGAGTATCAGATCTGAAACCGAAATATTTTGTAGTATCCGAATTCTGGACTGGACCAATCACTCAATGGATTGTGTATGGAATGAAAATTAGAATCCAAGCCTCAAAAAGGCACCGATGAATTGGATTAGACAAAATCTGGGTGGTCCAATAGCACCCTTAGGTGAGATAAATTTGAAGTGTCTCTCTCTCTGTCGCTCTCAACAGCGGGAATATTTCCTTTGTAGTATTTCAGGGCTGCGTTGCAGGAACTTGCCCGTGAACCATTCTTGTTTGTCTGGGCATTTTTATCTCCTGTGCATCCAACAAATCAATAGAAAGTTACCACTCCTCAATCTTCCAACTAAGAAGGCT
Source organism: Elaeis oleifera (assembly GCA_000441515.1). Taxonomy (NCBI): domain Eukaryota; kingdom Viridiplantae; phylum Streptophyta; class Magnoliopsida; order Arecales; family Arecaceae; genus Elaeis; species Elaeis oleifera. The sequence goes on from KE506083.1 coordinate 143,594, forward strand.
TTTGTCATGCTGATGCTTTCAACAAACCATTATTCTTTATCCTACGATCCATCCCCCACCCACTTACATCACGAGGTCCCCTACATTTGTTAGCCAGTCATCATCCGGGCTTGACCAATGAGGTTCACCACACGTCAATCGATTGCTGGTCACCATCATCACGTGTGTCACCTGGGTTGGCCAAATGAACATGATTTTCATAGGCCCAGATATATATATATATATATTCTTTTTTTTTTTGATTTTTAAACAAACTCATGATTTATATATATTATTTTTGTGCACTTCTTCCTCCATTCATATATAATCTCCTCAAGGATGATAACTTTAGATTAGTTACTGGAGTATGTGAACTGATTTTTAGTCATTCATCTCTTAACCACCCACATGTGAATTTCTCCATGGCTATAAGCGAGATGAATGACCAAAAATTACTTGGCATGCTCTAGTAACTAATCTAAAGCTATTATCCTTGAAATAAAGAAAAATAAATTAATATATAAAATAGAGTAGAGTATCGTTTTGCTTTGCTTATGATGCTTATGGGTGTAAAACAATGCCTTGAGAAACAAATTAACTTGAGATGCAGAGAGTCCATGTACCTAGAACTGTTTCCTCTTCTTATGACTTTATTATTATGATGCCCAAAGTGTGATTATTCTGCTAGAAAAATTTGAAGAAGTTCACATGTGCCAGATTTGTTACAGTGATACGTCGTTGTACACTGGCTGGTATATAGAGGGCTCACATGCATATGAAAGAACAAAAGGAGAATGATACGGAATAGAGAGAGAAGAGGACACCCATGTTAGAGATGGAGAATTAATTTTCTTATCCACTCTCTCTGCCTTGCAATGTCGTAGTAGGTAGGTTTATGTGCAGAACTAAGGGCTTCTTCGGAGAAAATGAACAAAAGTTGGATTCTGACTCATATTCTAATATAGTAACTATTTGTGGAAGTTATCTTGTACTTTATACTTGACACCATCCTGTTCTCTCTGAGAACTCGAATTCGGCAAAGTTCGGCAGTGTACTTGGAATTAGACTAGTACAATGATGTTATTTTTAGAACTCCCCACAATGCTAACATCCTTCACTCCAAGCTTATCTCAGCAAAGCACAAATTTTGCTAGCAGCAATGGCTTTGTAAAGATGTTGGGGTGCTGCTCCTCCATGGTGCGGTAGATCAACTAGATGTCTCTATTGAAGATTTGCTCTTTTGATGAACTAAGTGTAGAATTTCAATATATTTTGTGGCTGTGTGATGTTTTGGATTCTTTGCAATTGCAATAGTTGACTGGCTTTCTTTTTAGATGGTCGTAACCTTCGTTTGTTCCTATTTCAGTTCAGCTAACACAAGTCGCATCCATACATCTTAGAAAGCCATATCAATTACAGTAATGTATTCGGCTCTTAGGATCGATGATAGTGTCTTTAAACACCACTTCTTCAAAATAACCAAAAATTCAAATTTGTTACCATAAACCATGGTCACCTCGCTTTCCAACATCTTAAAATTCTCTTTGCCGTACTCTAATAAATTCTACTTGGTCTCTGCATAAATCTAGGCAAAAAAAAAGCCTCCACAACATTCAATCCTGTATTGGTTACATAAACAAACACCCAATTGAACTTCTGTAACTGCGAGCATCAACCTTCTCTTTAGCATCATTCAAAGATAAGTTCATACTGTCTCTGGTGGATTTTGCACCATATTGCAATCTCTCATCCTCAACCGTTCAAGCAATAAAAGTTCTACTGTTTCACCTCCAATATCCAAGAAAATAATTCATCAACCAATATCGGTGGTCTCAAACTCATTAATCATATGAGACTTAAATTCATCAAATTTTTTTTTCACTATTTTCGGTATAAACTAAATGATCTATATACAAACAAACATTTAAAATTTTTATACCGTCAGACTTGATGTAGAGTGTGGTCTCACTTTCACAAAGCTAAAACACATTCTAAATACATTTGCTTCAGTCCATGAAGTACTTTCTTTGATCTGTAAATTATTATCTCCTATCCTTTAATTCCATAGGCCTGTGGCTGATGAACATACACTTCCTCATCCAAAAAGATTTATAAAAGCCGATTCACATCATATTGATAAACATTTCACTTATCATGTGCAACTAAAGCTAAAATAGATCTAACAAAATCCAGGAAAGGGGCAAAGTTTTCATTCAAAGCAATACCTTGTTGTGTGAGGCATCCCTTCACCACAATTTTTGCTTTCAGCTTTTGAACTGGTCCATCTAGCTTGTGCTTTATCTTATAGATCCACTTCAGACTAGTGTCTTCTTTGTTTGGGGGAAGATCTATACGAGCTCTCAAATTTGTTTTCTTTTCTTTTAGTCTGTAATTTCTTGATCTATCCGCTTGTACCAATCCTTGGACTTTGCTACATTTTCAAACCTAGATCACCTAACAATTTGATTGAACTACTTGTAGCAAAGACTTAACCCTTCTAGGAGGTGCTTCCATTGAAGAATTTTCTGAAGTAGCATTAGAATAGGGGCCTTGATGAAGCCCGAGAAGTAGGTTTCTCATTTCCAAAAGAGTAGGACTTCTGTGACTATCGTCTGCTTCAATTGTCGAAGGTCCATCATCTAAAATTGCAATAGGATTTCCCTGCACAACTTACTTCCACTGCCATGCCTTTTGTGCATCAAAAATTGCATCTCAGTTAATTAATAATTGAAGCATTTGTAGTAGGATTACAGAATCTATGTAATTTACATCTTTTAGAATAACTCACAAATATGCACTTAACATAATTATTGTTGAAAAGATAAACTTGATTTTGAATTAGAAATTCAAGTTGGATAGTTCTGGATGGATAAGTATGAAGATGTTGCCTTGATAGAGTTGGTTATTATTTGTTTATCTAATTGATATTTAGTTGAATTTTAAGGCTATACATACGATGTCTTACAGGGAATGTAATTAATCCACCTACGTTAAAAAAGTCTCATTCTTTTCATTTCTTTCCCCTTATTTAGTATTTCTTCTTTTATTAAATTGGTATAAGAGCCAGATCAAGATGGCAGATGGCATGCAACTTCAAGTACCATGTCTCATGAAGGAGAACTATGAAAATTGGAGCATTCAAATGAAGGCTTTACTTGGGTCGTAGGACATCTGAGAGGTAGTCGAAAGAGACTATGTTGAACCTCAAGATGATTCGATGCTACAGGTAGGGCAACACGATCCTTGCGAAATTCGAGAAAGAAGGATAAGAAGGCACTCTTCCTCATCTACTAAGGCATAGATGAAGTCAATTTTGAAAAGATCTCCACCGTGATAACCTCCAAGGAAGTATAGGAAATTCTCCAAAAGGCCTACAAAGGCGCTGACAAAATGAAAAAAATTCATCTTCAAATGCCGCAAGAAGAATTTATAGCCTTGTAGATGAAGGAATCTGAGAGTATCTTGGACTATATTACCAGACTTCTGACTATCGCAAACCAACTTCGGAGGAATAACGAGAAGTTGGAAGATATTTGGATAATTAAAAAAATTACGGTCGTAAGATGATAAATTTGATTATGTTATTGCACCTATTAAAGAATCGAAAGATCTAGAAAAATATCGATGGATGAGCTTATAGGATCATTGCAAACCCACGAGTATTATATGAATAAGCAAAAGTAGGAAGTAGTAATAGAACATGCTCTTCAAATGAAGCTCTTATTAAAAGAGGCATAAGAAAGCTCAAAGGATGATACAAACCCAAGTGATAAAGGCCATGATAGAGGCCGAGGTTGCGGTAGAGTTTACAAGCATGGCTGTGGCCATAGATGAGGAGGATGACATAGAGATAAAACAAATCAAAATAGTGGACATGAGAGACCAGATATAAAAAGTCAGAGGTATAAATCTAAGGTTCAATATTATACTTATAAAAATATGGACATTATTTCTCTGAGGGAGTGTTTGGTTCGTAATCAAAATCGAAATGGAAATAAGAATCGGAATGACTTGAAATCAGAATCGAAATGGCCAAATCCTCGAAGCGTTTGGTTCGTGACTAGAATAGAAATTGGAATAAAAATTAGAATAAAAATTGAATCCATAGAGGAGAGTAGGGATTGAGTTCTATATAGATTGAGCCATTCCCATTCCATCCTGAAATCAGAATTGGAATGGGACTCCTCCCAACCAAATGGTTGGAATGGGAGTCACCCATTCCAATTCCGATTCCAGACCCCTACTCCCCCCAACCAAACACTCCCCGAGTATTTTTATAATAAAAATAATCAAGTTGAAGAAATAATTAATTATGTTGAAAAATAAAAGAGGATCCTTTATTATTGTTAGCCAATAAAGGAGATGAAGTCAGTAGGCAAGAAAGTTGGTACTTGGATAGAAGGCAACTAATCACATATGTGGTCATAGAAGCATGTTTGCAGAGTTAGATGAATTGGTGGAAGAACAAGTCTCTTTTGAAAATTCTTCGAAGGTTCCAATGAAAGAAAAGATAAAATTCTGATCTGCCTTAATGATAATAGTCATCAATTTATTTTTGATGCATATTACATTCTGGATATGAAGAGTAATATTCTGAGTTTGGGACAACTACTTGAAAAGGATTATAATATCCATATGAAAGATAAAAAATTTATTAAAAATAATACTAATGACTTGACTGCCCAAGTGGAGATGTCAAAAAATAGGACGTTCATCCTCGATATCAAAAATGACATAGCCAAGTGCTTGAAAGTCTGTGTAAAAGATGCCTTGTGGTTGCGGCACTTGAGGCTCGAACATCCCAACTTCGATGATCTCAACATATTGGCAAACAAGCAGATGGTCTATGGCTCGCCTCATATCAACCATCCTGACCAATTGTGTATGAAGGTTATATTCTTGGCAAACAATCCAGAAGATGTTTTTTGCATGAGGTGAGATACAGAGCAAAGAAACCGCTTGAACTCATTCACACAGATATATACGGACTCATTGTTCTCACATCATTTTATAAGCATCAATATTTTCTAACTTTTATTGATGACTATATAAGAAAACTTGGATATATTTTTGAAAGAGAAAGTAGAAGTTTTAATATGCTCAAAAAGTTCTAGGCGATTGTTGAAAATGAAAGTGGTTATACTATCAAAGTCTTTCGCTTAGATCAAGATGGAGAGTTTACCTCCAATTCATTTGAAGTATTTTGTGAAGAGAACAAGATTCGATATCAACTGACTGCCTCTTACTCGCCTTAGCAAAATAGCGTAGTAGAGAGGAAGAACTACACTATTCTCAATATGATGTGAAACATGATTAAAAAAAAAAGTTATTGAAAGAGTGTTAGGCCAAGGCAGTATCTTACGCTATCTATATTTGGAACAAATGTCTTATAACAAGCTTGGAGAATAAATCCTACAAGAAGTATGGATGGGAAGGAAGCCGGACATCTCACACATGAAGGTTTTCAGATGTATAGCTTATAAGTATATTTCAGAGTAGGAGAGAACCAAGCTAGATTACAAAAGCTCAAACCTCATCTTTATTGGATATAATACTAAATCCAAAGCTTATAAGTTATTTGATCCTAATAATTCAAAAATTATGATTAACAGAGATGTGGAGTTTAATAAGGAAGATGAATGAAGTTGGCATAACAAGGTTGGTCAGATCATGGGAGATGAGTCTACTCAGATTGAAGTTGAAAAATCTTTACCACTACTACACCATTATCAATATCAATATCTTCACTGATACCATCATCATCCATTTCATCGGATTTATCTTTGGATGGTAGGCCAAAAGTTCCACAAAAGATAAGAAGTCTAAAAGAACTATATGAGGTAACAGATAAATATAACTTGTTTGTCTCTTTGCAGATTATGAGTCTATTGAGTTTGAAGATGTCATAAAAATAAAAGTGGAAGCATGCCATGGATGAAGAGATGAAACCCATCGAGAAAACTATACATGAGAGTTGATTGTTGTTCCTAAAGGAGAAAAACCATTGAAGTGAAATGGGTGTATAAAGTGATAAAGAATGCAAAAGGTGCAGTGGAGAGACATAAAGCCATAGTGATAGCTAAAGGATACAAGCAGAATGCTAGAATTGACTATGATGAGATATTTGCCTTATTATTTATATAGAGACTATTTGTTAATTTATCTATTGTAGCACAATATAAATGGCCAGTTTTTCAAATGAATGTAAAATCAACTTTCTGAATGGCTATATTGATGAGAAGGTCTATGTGGAATAACTGATAGGTGATGTGACAAGGGGCATGAATCAAAGGTTTACAAATTAAATAAGCCATTGTATGGTCTAAAGCAAGCATTGAGGGCATGGAATGCAAGAATTGATGCACATTTCAAAGAAAATAGCTACATCCAATGCCCATATGAAAGCACCCTCTACATGAAATCCAATAAAAATGGAAAGGATATTTTACTAATCTCTTTATATATAGATGATTTGATTTTTACAGATATAACAATTTGGTGATGTTTAAAAAATTCAAGCAAGTAATGATTTAGAAGTTTAAGATAACGGACAATGGCCTTATGTCATGCTTCCTTGAGATTGAAGTCATACAAAGCAAGGATGGTATTTTTATATCTCAGAAAGCCTATGCGAAGGGGATACTCAAAAGATTCAAGATGGAGAATTGCAGTCGGTTATACACCGGTTGAATATGTGACCAAATTATCAAAGCACGATGATGGAGTGATAGTTGACCTGACATATTCAAGAGTCTTGTTGGAAGCTTAAGGCAGTTGATATGCATAAGGTCGGACATTTTATATGGTATTTAGCTAATTAGTTGCTTGATAGAGGAGCCAAAGTTGACATATTTAGAGGCCGCAAAGCAAATTATATGCTATATTAAAGGTACTCTCAATCATAGACTTTTATATTTGGTTTCTAACAATTTTTATTTAGTTGGCTACTCAGACAGTGATTGAGATGGAGATCTAGAAGATCAGAAAAGCATGATCGGATTCACAGTTTATTGGGGACACCATATCAACATGAGTTTCGAAGAAAAAACCGATGGTGGCGCTTTCAACATGTGAAGCTGAATATATTGCAGTCTCTTGATGTGTATGCCATGCCACATGGTAACAAAATCTTTTGAAGATGGTTACAATCACAAGATAATGCTACCAGAATCTGTATTAATAATAAATCGACGATTGCACTGGTTAAGAATCTAGTCTACCATGAACGAAGTAAGACACTGATGCATGCTTTTATTTATTTGAGACCAAGTCAAAAGAAAGAAATAGAATTGGAGCACATCAAATTCGAAGACCAAATTGTGGATATTTTCACAAAGCCCCTCAACTTTGAAGTATTTTGCAAATTGAAGGATTGGAATCATTGATGGAAGAGAATTAAGTTTAATGGAGATGTTGAAAAGATAAACTTAATTTTGAATTAAAAATTCAAGTTAGGTAGTTTTGGATGGATAAATATGAAGATGTTATCTTGATAGAGTTGGTTGTTATTTGTTTATCTAATTGATATTTTAGTTAAATTTAAAGGCTATATATATATGATGTATTATAGGGAATGTAATCGATCCACCTACGATAAAAAGAATCTCATTCTTTTTCATTCCTTTTCCCTCATTTACTATTTGTTCTTTATTTTATCTATTCGAAGAAACAAAAATATAAGAAAGACAACCAAAGACTTTAAAGTGCTTTACCTTTGTCTTCCATCCTATTCATTCTTCCGATGAGATTGTATTTTCTAAAGACGATGTGGGTTACCTACTCAATTTCATTAACTTTTAGTATACCTTTTTGTTGCCTTGAGGTAGCAACTCTGGGGAGGGATTAAAAGTGTAAGTGATGTGCAAGCAGTAGAATAGTTAAAGTAGTGAAAATAAAACTAAGTAATTACACAATCACAAATATAACAAGTTTATAGTGATTCAGTGTCAAACTTAGTACCTATATATCCACTCCTCAAGACCTCCCACTAAAGAATTTCAACTATATATAATCTTCTTGATTATAGCCTAATTATTTATTTAGGCTCTCAATCAAATCCAATTGGTTTTGCACAGATACTATCAGAAATCATCCTTTTAGCGAGAGATAAAATTCTTTGGTGAAAATCAAAAATTCCTTGGTGAAGAGATTCATCGAGAGATTTCTAAGGGTAATCCATTCCTTGGAATATTTGATGTTGGTGAAAGTTCCCCCAAAAATCCCTTGATAATTACTGAGGGATCAAAAATTTCAACGAGAAAATTTTTCTTGGTAAAACTAAAGGTTATTTGCCAAGAACTGACCATTTTCTAAAGGATTCACTAACCAAAATATACTTGAAATCACTCGATAATTGCCAAGAGATTCATCGAGGGAATATCCCTTACTAAAAATTGGCCAACTGAATGATTTGTGAGGAAGTTGTCTCTTACAAATTCCTCAGTGATAACCCCCGACAGTCTCTTGGTGATGGTTTAAGGTTTGCTAAAAAATTTCTTGATAATCCCTTGGTAATGTTTCCATCTAGCATTCTATTTTCTTGCGAATTCCTTAGTAAAGCTTCCACTTAGAAGATTATTTTGTAAATATAATAGCAAGCCTATATATATCCTTATTCTCAATATATTAGGCATAATCCAATATTTATAACACACAACAACACAATAATGTATTTGAGCATACACATTTTAGTAAAGCTTCCACAAAACATAAGTTTAGTATCTATTAAAATTTCAATCCATAAGCAAACATAATATATCAAAATATTAAATAATTCAACTCCAGTTAGCATCCAGCATCAAATATAGGACTACATCTAATAAGTTCATAATCAAACATCAATCACATGGAGGATCGGTTGGAGGATTATCTAACTCAGTTCCTTCTTGCGGAAGAGATGACAGCTACTGAGAGGATATAAAATCAAGACTAGAAATAAGAGATCGTAGCATCTCTCTATATTAAGGATTCATCAAAACCGCTATAATATGCTTCTGTGTAATCTCCATAGCTCCTTGGATAGTAGAGTAGGCAGTGGATGTACTCTCTGAAGGGTCACTTGGTTGAGAAGTAGAGCATGATGTAAAAGTTCTGACGAGTATGCTGGATGAATATGCATGTGGCCCAAATTCGTACACCTTATTTTAAAACACCTTATGTGACTTCCACCCACATAGTAGCATCAAATTAAGATTGTGATTCAATTTCTAAGCCATACTTTTCTATAAGAGTAGCCTTATATGCCTCCTGTACCCATACATCGAAAAGATTCAGATCTTTAAAAAAAATTGAATAAGCAAATATCTCTATTTCATGGACAATAAAAATAAGATAAACAGAACAATAATAATTTATTGTTAATGTAACATCTCAACTCATAAATCCGAATATCCAAAATCTATTAGATATTTCTTAAACATTTGGCAGAGTTTACATTACAACTATGATTTTTCAAAATAGCAAACACATAACCTATTAATAATGTGAACCAACCATTCAATTTAATGCCCAATAATTCAATACTTATAGATATACTTATGGATATATGTATGTTAGTATATATTAATATATAGTTATACTTAGATATAAAATTGAGAACCTATGCTAACTTTCTTGGATTGTACATCCACGAACTCTCCTATCCCTTTCATTTGATGGGTGCAGTCAAAAGTATTATAATAGTAGGTTCTGCATCTTTTTTTTGCATCTATAATAAGTTATTATATTATAAATATATGATTGAATATAAATATATCAATAACAATAGAAAAATACTGAATAAATTACCATCATCCTCTTGTGTGTCACAAAAGAAATGGAACCCTCTGAATGCTTGATGATCGATCCCTCTTTTTGCTTCATTCGATTTTTTCAAGTAGCTTTAGACTTCTGCTACCACTTATCCTTAAACCAATGCTTTTGACACAACTCATCTCATATCTCTTATTTTATCCAACTTTGATGAACTTTGTCGATCGTGTTTGCATGTGTGGCTCATAGATTTGTTTCTTTTAACTTATCAACATATTTCTTCCGTGCTTCACTCATCATGCCAGTAAATAGATATCTATTGGTACATACCCAACATTTCCTAACATTATGATCTTATGCTGGAGACCATCTATACCTTGCCTATAAAATACATCGAAGACTTACATTGTATTATTATAATAATTTACTTACGTTATGAACTAAGTAAAAGCCTAATATATCTCCTCAAATTTGAAGAACAACTCATCTTCGATTGTTTGCTCTACCATTCCCCATAAAGATCAAGCTTCTTCAAAGCATTGCTTTAGTCAAACACTCATCTGATGTGACACCTTAGGCTCGATGAATCTGCATATTAAACATCAACCAAATTAATCATATGAAATAGCAATAAAATAAATATCAAATTAGAACATATAATTACAAAACCTATTTATTCATTGCCACTATGATGAAACTTTATCTGCTTCAATAGTTCGCTCAGGGGGAAACTGGTTCAGGCCTCTTGTATGCATAGGATTAACCAAACCTACACTATCAGGTATATGAGGTAAAGGATTGACAGAGCGCTCCTCCATGGGTAAGAAGCCATACCCCTCCACAGATGGAGGTGTGTCAACTAGACTATGGATAGATCGTTGTGGGTGTCTCCCAGTGTCCCCCTCATGTTCATCTTGAAGTTGTTGTTGGGATGCATCTCTTCCTCTACCACCCCTTGGATCAAGTGTGGATGCTCTACCACATGTCATTATCCTAATTCATACACAAAGATTGAAGGAAACATGTGGTAGTACTATGCAATTTCAAAATTTTATGCGACGAAAGAAAAAATTAAACAATTTAATCTAAATTACATGCATAAGATCTAATCTAAACTATCATACTAAGATAAATGATATGAACTAAGATGCACTTTAGATCTGAAATAAACTTGCATCGATATGATCGATGTTGCAATTCTAGATCTAACTATTAGATCTAATATAACGATCAAGAGAGTTTAGAAATCATTACCAAACTAAAGTCTCTTGATCTCTGCTAGTCCAACACTTGAAAAGAATCTCCTTCAGATTGCTCATAGACACATGAAGTCGTTTGGCCTCTACAGCAAGTCCACACGAAGACCGACGCAGATCAGGATCCTTGGAAGTGCTAGCTTGCAAGAAACTTGGAGGCTAATTTCTTTCTCCTTCTTCAAGGGCCTTGGATGCTCCAAAGGATGAAGAGATCTGGAGGAGGAAAAGAGGAAGAGGAGAAGCATTGGAGAAAAATAAAACCAGCAAGAGAACTAATCTTTTACGTCAACAATATGAGACCCCTTTATATAGGAAAAGTCTAGGGTTTTGATCAAAGAAAGAAAGGCACCATAGAGCCCACACCAAAATCAATTTTGGGCATCCCAAAATTTCTAAAAAATGGTCTTTAGCACGAGGAGACGATTTGGTATCTATTGAAAATTATATCCTAAAGTCAATCTTTTGACGATTGTGCTAATTATAATTGTATATGAATTGATAAATAATAAAAGTTATTTGATATTTTTCATCACAAGATTACATCTTCTAATGAACTCCTATGTTGTGATGAAGTCCTTAGACTACTTTGATCGATAAAAGAAGATTTATCTATAATCTTTAAACTAGTTCGCGACCAAACGATACGCTATTATTAGGACGATAGCGATATCAAGTGTAGGTCATTGTGTGCCATATATATTGATTGTCCTCGTAATCAAAATAAT
>KE506083.1:160930-172076 GCA_000441515.1 Elaeis oleifera
TCATAAAAATTTTAGATATGATCTAAAAGTATTATAATTGATTTTATTTTAGTGTTATCCAAGAATTTTCAGATCTGAAACTTCTTGAATCGTGCTCACACAATTACTAAGCTGACTCAGTTTTGAATTGAGTTGACTCAGTCTCCTTGTGTAGCCGGTTCAATGTTGATTGAGTCGACCCAATTTTAGAATAAAAATTTTATATAATATTTATTATAAATTATTTACAAAAATGAAAGATTGAATTATTTCAAACCTAAATCTAAACCTATGTTGATGCTAAAATTTAATTAAGAATTAGGGATAGAATCGATTAGATCTAAAATTGAGAATTAAAGATCAAATGTCATTCGAATAAAATACAGAGGCATGAGTTAGCTCAAATCTGATCTTTTTAATTGGGTTAGACCTATGGTTAGAATCAAAGAGTTAATGAACTAACTAAAAAAATTGATTAAATCTAATCAAATATTGAATTAGATTAAATCAAATTTTTTTAGAACCAATATAATAGCTGTAGATAGTTAAGTCCATATCTTTGATTAGACTAAATAGACTTTGATTATGGCTCAGTGGTTGAATCTGAATCATTAGGTTGGTCAAATCAAAACTAATCAATCAATTAATGTCTAAGATAAGTTTGGTATTTTGATCGATAGTTTTTAATTGAGAGCGGCTTATCTGATCATTTCGATGGTGTCTAAGGCAAGCTTAGCAGACCCTCCCACCGATCTCACTTACCTGACCAATTTGATGAATTATATCTTGATTGAATCGCTAAGTGATTCGAGTTGACCTATGCCATTAAGGTTGATCAGTGTGACTGATCTAGGTGCCATTTCAACTAGTATGATCCTGATCCAATTCAATGACTTAGTGAAGTCAGTAGAAAGATTGTGATTTACTGATTGATCTTTTCTCATCTCTTCTCTAAACTGATTTTAATTTTTAATTATTAGGTCTATAAAATGAGCTAGTTATGGGTATAACTAGATCATAGCCTCCTATTAAGGTGAATGATAATGGGTCCATTATTTTAATTGACATTACAGACGCCATCCGTCTGGTGTTCTCTGAATGATGAAATTATTATTCATCATATGATGACTTTGTACTATCTGATGATGGTTGGATTGACTGAGCTATCCTCAGGCCTGATCATTCATTAGTTAGAAATGCTGAGTAGGTTCATGTTAATAGTTTGACCTAACCAAATTTTAGTGGAGGCCCATCGCCTATTGAAATAAAATCTAGAGCAAAATTAATTACTAAAAATTATTTAAAAAATAATTGATTGAGAACCTACCCATAGATGCATATGGGTTGACGAGCCATCCTCTGGCTTGTGTGCAGTCTGTGTGAATTTTAGTACCCACTAAGAATTAAGATAATTCCTCGGATTGGAGGTAGAGGCTACCAATTTAACTAAATAGTGGGAGCATCTTTAGACTAAAATCTAAGTCTTTAGGCTTAATCAATTCATAAACATAGAGGTCTTATATTTTCTTTCAGTTATGGCTAGATGTCCGTTGCTTCATTCACTGTTTGACAGTGACTAATTTATAGGACCCAACTTCGATAATTAGTATCGAAAGTTGCGAATAGTTCTAAAGCATGAATAGATCCTACATATGATTATGGATCCAGCACCTAATATTCTCACGTCCAACACACATGATGCGATTAAAGGTACTTATTAGAAGTGGCCAAATGATTATATCACTGTATAGTGTTATTGAGAGCAGCAAAGAACATAAATTTAGTTGTAAATTCGATGATGCTCAGTGGGAGAAATTTTTTAAATATGCAAAGATTTTTTTTGCATCTCTGAAGATGTATCTTCAGTGTGGTAATAATTTTTTAAGAAGAAAAAAAAAGATATAAGAGAGTCGTGCTTGGACTGATGAGCCCAGACTGACAAAAGAGTCTAGAGTTAACCTGGTCTGGTAGAGTTCCTTGATTCGAATAGACCAAGAAAGAAAAATCAACAAAGAGTTGCTGAACAAAGTGCTTATATGATAACACCTTGTGATTTCTCTATCTGTGACACTACTACCTCGGTATTGCATATCGAAAGTCTATGCACATTATTGTAATGACTTCAAATTAGTAGAAAGTTTGAAAATAACAAGAGATTTTAGAACGTTGGAGATGGAAGTTATGTTCCAATCCTGATTTTAGAAATCTTCGAGCTTATTTTAATTCTAATAATATTATTTTAAGTGATTATCACTATTGTCTAATAATTTTATTATATTATTATGAATGATGTCAAAATCATGTGAAAAACTGAGAAATGATATTTATGAATAGTCACAGCCTGTTAATGTATTGTACACAATTAAACAAACTCCCTAGAGTAGATAATGTCACAAATGTCTACCTTTGGCAATTTAGGCTCCGTCACAAATATCATTGTGTGGTGTTATTGAGAGCAGCAAAGAATACGAATTTAGTTGTAAATTCGATGATGCTCAGTGGGAGGTAATCTTTTAAATGTTCAAAGAGTTCTTTTGTACCTCTGAAGATGTATCTTTAGTGGGGCAATAATTCTTTGAGAAAGAAAAAGAAAGAAGGTGCAAAGAGTCGTGCTTGGGCTAATAGGCCTGAACTAACAAAAGAGTCTAAGATTAACCTAGTTTGGTAGAGTCTCTTGATCCGAACAGGCAAAGAAGAGAAATCAGCAAAGGATTGCTAGACAAGGTACTTATCACATGAATTATCCTGATCAAGATTTTACTGACTTAAATATATTGATGCATATCTCTTACTAATTTAGAGGGATCAATTCATTTTTAACTCACACACTGACTCGATAAGTACTTGACTGTACCTAATATCCTTCCATCACTGAGTTAGAAACTTAGATGGTTCGGTACTAAAGTATAGTGAGTTACTTACAAGTCACCATGGTGATCTCAGATCTGAGAGATATTTATACCCATACCCTTCACAAACTATTCTTGACAGCAGAATGCTCGATAAATGGTCACGTTTGATGTGAATGTACTCCTACATTTTACCTATATGCCATACTAGTATCTCCACACTCTTTGGTTAAGAGGACAATCAACTTATATGGCATACAACGATCTAAACTCGATATTTCTATCATCTTGTTAATAGCATATCATTTGGTCGCGAATACTTTTAAAGACTAAATGATAAATCCTCCTTTATCGATAAATTATAGTCCTAAGGACTTCATTACAATATAGGAGTTCAAAATAAGATGGACAATTTGTAATGAAAAAGCCAAGTAACTTTTATTAATGAAAGTTCATATACAATTACAAGTATGAGCACAATCGTCAATAGACTGACGATTAATTTTGAGACATATTTTCCAACAAAGATTAGATGTATATATTATATATCATGAATCTAACTTAAGATCATGTATATTACTTGCAATAATATGATACAAACCCATAATGTAGGCACAGATTAAATAGTCAAAATAAATATTTGATAAATTATGATCAAAATTATTCAAAATATATATAATTATAAACAATCCAATATGATAATATATTATACAGCAACTAAATTTAAATATGAATAGCAACATTGTACAAATCAATTATTATCACTATCACACAACTCAAACTCATTTCTTCATTAGACTCATCATCGTCTTCAATTCTTCCTCTTTCTTCCTTTGCATGCTCTTCATCCTCCTTTCTTTTCCTCTTCCTCTTCGACCATTGCTTTTTCTAGTCTTTGTCACAACTTATGTATCTCATCATCATCAAGCATTTGATACTGAGAGAAATCAACTAGCAAATTGGATGCATCAAGTTCTTCATTAACTTGATCTACAGATGGGTTTGTGATATCATCCTCTTGATATACATCAATATCTGGAGATATATTGTCATCACTTGTATCTATTGAAGGGATATTAAAAGAATTTCTAACTTTAGTTTTACACACAATCCACCAATCACGTATCTCCCTACTATTGTTTGGATAAGTGATGTAATATACTTATTACACTTGTTGTACCAATGTAAAAGGCTCATTGGTATTCAATCGTAATCTATGGCGCATCCATGAGACCATAATTATGGTGCACTCTTATATCTCTCTCAGTATCATACCAATTGCATCTAAATAACATAACCTTGTTTCCAGTATCATAATAAGTTAACTTCAAAATCTCATTTAACATGCATGCCATAATATTATGTTCAAAATCATTGTAACTACTTTCTTTTATACACATGCTACTGTTCATTGTTTATTTATTGATGCCATATTCAAGTGTGCAAACTTTGAAATCATTAACAAATATCCTTTGAAAGTTGTAACTCCTGGATTTGGGCCTTATGCTATGTCCATGATATGTTGATCAATTCCATGCCTCTCACTCTTCACCTATTTTTAAGAATAATTATCACAATCAACTAACTTAATGATCAATAATAAAAAAAATATATTACAAAGAGTACGTTGTCGACTAACCAAATTTTTCAATCATTTTGCAAACTCTCACTCACATAGCTCTTAACTTTTCCATCAATAGTATAAGGTGAACACGCTCTGACATGCAACTCATATCAACTATACTTATGCTAATCGCACATAATTAATCTAAATAATTTAATATCCAATATATATTATAAATAAGAAAATAAATACTTACTCTATACATGGTCTAAGTTCTTTATAGTTAAGCAACATATAAATATGTGTAGCATCATACTTCTCATCAATTATTAACCTATAAGATGTAGTTGTTTTCATTGATCATTCAGGATGTGAAAAGATTGGAAGATGTCTTGGAGGCCTGACATCTCTCCCATCATTATTTTGTGGGACTTGATTTAATCTTGTCTGTACCTCAGGCTTAAAATAATATGAGCAGAAAGAGCTAATTTCCTGGATGATATAAGCCTCACATATTAAATCCTAGACAGAAGACTTATTTCACACTATACTCTTCAAGTACAATATGTCCCTGAACAATATCAATTTTACTTATATAAGATATGAATTTAACAAACTATATATTGAAATAAAGAATGGTACCTCTCAAACAAATACATCCATCTAAATTGATTTGGTCCTCCAACCTTTGCTTCATAAGTCAGGTAAACCGATAAGTGTTCCATAGAATCGAAGAAAGTGAAAGGAAAGATTTTCTCTAACTTACACAAGATTTCAATAATATTTTCTCTAAGTCCTTCATATGTTTAACCTGAATGATAATAGAGCATATATCCCAAAAGAAATAGTATAGCTCGGTTATCATATCTCATAATAGAAGTGGCACCATACCCCAAAAAGTAATAGAGAGCAATCTCTCCATAAGTAGGTGCCAATCATGGCTCTTTAACCCATAGAACTTATAATCCTCAACATTCACACATCAAGATATGTTTGTGGCATAGCCATTAGGGAGCTTCAATTCCTTCAACCAGTTACAAACATCCATTTTCTATTCAATGGTCCATGCATAAGAGGCTTTAGGTTTGCAAAGCCTATCTTTATATGACTTCAAGTGCAAATGAGGTCATTGCAATATCTTTCCAAATCTTTCCTTGTCTTTGCATTATTTTTGGTTTTGCTTTTAATGTCCATTACCATGTTAAAGACATTCTCAAACATATTTTTCTCTATATGCATAACATCAAGGTTATGCTTAATTAGATTTCTATGTCAATAAGGCAACTCCCAAAATATATTTCTTTTCATCCAATTATGTTCAACACCAAATCTAGATAGCTTTTGTTTAACATACTGCATGCCAAATGTGATATCTAGAAGCATGTATACCTTGTTCAATATTTCTTCATCAGATAATCGAGGAGGGGGCACATCTCTCTCAATTCGATCATGAGAAAAAGCATCCCATTGTCTCTTGTTTTGATGATCAAGGGATAAAAAAACTGATGATGATAGTCAAAAGATGATGCCTTACCACTACTTTCAGGGTGAATGCCTTAGTATGCTCCATATAATAAGAACATGATAGTCTCCCATATGTGCTCTATCCAGACAACATGCCATATATAGAGAAGTCACTAATTGTCCACAGAAGTATTACTTTCATCTAAAAATTCTACCTTTTACTCAAATCGTAAGTATTCACTCCCACTCTCTATTACTATAACTTTTCAATTAGAGGCTTTAGGAATACATCAATATTCTTACCTCAACTCTTCTAGTTTGGTATCACCATGTTTAAAAAATGTATTGCTACCTGAGGCACGTTCATGGAGGTAAACTATATACCATAATCAAAATAAGCCAATAAGAATAAGGTGTTGATGAATGTCCAAAAAGATTGAACCCATTAGTATGTAATCCCAAATGCACATTTTTCAGATTGGATGCAATGTCAGGATGGGTTCTATCAAAATGCTTCCACGTCTTACTATCACATGGGTGTACCATAAAACCACCTACACACCTATTTGAAGTATGCCAAGTCATATATTGTACAATTTTTGATGACATAAATAGCCTTTGAAGCCTATCGGTTAGTGGAAGATATCATAATACTTTAAAGGAACATTCTTTATTCTTACACTACAATCATTTCATCTAGATTTCCATCGAGCATGACCATAAACACTGCATTCTATCTTTGTCTCATCTTCCAAATAATACAACATAGACATATTAGGATACACATCAATCTTTTGATAGCCAAGGCCAAGCTTCTCCATCATTTTCTTTGTTTCATAGAAATTGTCTACTAGCTTCTCATCTTTTGATAACAAACCCTTGACAATCGATAAGAGATGATCATAATAATTTTCACTCATATTAAATTCTGAGTTATAATTTAGGAGTTGCGACACTGCAGATAGTTTGATGTATTTCTGACAACCCTCCTGCAATGGCTTATCCATTGCTCTTAGCAAAGAATAGAATTTTTAAGCATATGGATTCAAAAATTCATGCACATCATAGCCCTCCTCATTGATGATCTCCATATTCGGTTACAATTCTTGAAATTCTGGATCAAACTCTTCTATGACCAACCTTTTGTATGGATTAATATCATCTTCTAAAGATTCTCCAATGTGACCATAAGTCTCATTGTATGAAGTCGACATGGTGTAGTGCTCATCAAAACCTTTATAATAAAGGTACAAAATCACTTCATCTCTAATGCATAACTTTAGGTTACGACATTTTAAATATAGACACCTAATTTTATTTCCATCTATATTATTAGGTTGCGAAAATGCAAATTGAAGGAATCTTTCAACCCCTTAAATTTATCAGTGACATATCTATTTCTTAAGTGATTATACATCCAACTGTGATCTCCTAACATATTATATCTTTTTACCTATATAAAATTAATGTATAATCAGTATTTTATAAAATTATAAAATTTATCAAATAATTGTTCAGTGTAGCTATTTAAAATAATGATGTAAATGATAACTATGAGTGGCAATCGTGTTGGATCAGGTCATAAATAATATAAGTATCACTCTAACACAGTTTTGGAGCAAAGAAAAAAATCAAGCTCAATATGACAAACAAATTTTAATAGTAAATAATACAAGTATCACTTAATGAATATGATGGACTTTCTCTTCTTACTCTAGTCCAAGTGACTTGTGCTCCAATAATTTTCTCTGAATCTGCAACTAGCAAATTAGAAAATATGGTTGACTGGATCAAATCTCCAAATACAATACACATATGTAGAATTTCAAAAACTATTAACTCCAGGAACATGCTTTTGTTAAAAATATTAAGTAATTGGAGAATCATTGAAAAAGGGAATGAAGAATTAATGAGTATAAGAATAAATTAATTAGTAAAATAAATTATGGTACAAGAAGAGAATCCATCCCAAACTCATTATGCCCGACCCATATCCAAACCTTTTTAAAATCTAACTACCCAAACCATCCCAAACTTGATTATAAATTATCCAAAATCCCAAACCCATTCTATTTAAATTGGTATACACGTCAGATGCCTGAACCCATTTTTTCTTTCTTTCCCATTATTTTCTCCTATTTTCCTTGGAGTCTCAATTGGGTGGAGGCTTTGGAGCTCTCAAAACCAGAAGAGACCAACTCTCACTGCCATAAATCCCACAAAATGCCGTATGCTAAGTAAAACCCTAATGGAACCTAAGAAGCCCCTCCCATCTCCCTCGATGCTCTCCTTTCCCACAGATCTCCAAAGAAGAAGAATGAAATAGAAAAAATATGAGAAAAGGAAAAAATGATCAATCCATATGAGAAAAGGTCTTATCTTTGGATTTTTTCCACTTTCCTTTGTTTTCATTGATTTTTCTTTTTCCCCGGGTATTTCCTTTGATTTTTCCATCCTCAAGAGTCTCAATCACATGGGAGGCTTGGAGCTTGATCAAAATTTCCTCAACTCACACAAATATCATGCTTCTACCAAGATTAAGCTCTCAAAACCGAAAGGGACCAACTCACATTGCCACAACTCCCACAAAATACCATATGCTGGAGAAAATACTTCAATGGGAACATAAGAAACCCCTCCTATCTCCCTTAGGTGCTCTTCTTTCCCAAGGACCTCTGAAGAAAGGGAATGAAATAACAAAATGATTAATACATATGAGAAAAGCTCTTATCTTTCGATTTTTCCATTTTCCTTTGTGTTTCGCTAGTTCTCCCTTTGTTTTTGCCAGTTTTCCCTCTGTTTCTCCATCTCAAGAGTGTCAATCAGTTGAGAGGCTTGAAGCAGCTGAATAGGGAAGCTTAGACATTAGCTAGGGCTTTCGCTAGGAGGAATGGAAAAGGTGCTCAATTGGGAGGGAGGCTTGGACCGGCTGAATAGAGAAGCTTAGATGTTAGCTAAGAGAAACTCGGTGAACCAATGCTTAGATGTTAGCTCAGATGACGCACTAGGTCCAAGTGAACTAGGTCAAATCTCGGAGCATATGCATGCTGGATAGCACGCAATTAGAAATTGATGAAAACAAGGGGTAACGTGGCCTGTTATCCATTGTGAGATTTGGCATGATCCAATTGCACCTGGCACATGCAATATGTAGACCGTTAGCTAGGGCTTCCACTTGGGAGAAGGTGCAATTTTTTTTCCTAAAATAAGTGGTGGGAATGATTTTATTTCTTTACTACATAATTTTCATATTAGGAATGTTGATAATCATGATATGGCATTAATCAAATGGATCAAAAAAAGCATAACCAATTTTCATATTGGGAATGAACTCAAGCCCAAATTAAATCACTTCAAATATTGTGTTCATTCTAGTTTAAATCTCCTATAGACAATGTCAATTCAAAAGATAAATGGAATGCAATACTTTTGCTTTTCTAATTTTTCCTATTATTGTTAAAACACCTAGTCTATAAGTTGATAGACATCGATAACTTCTTTAAATTATATTGTATGTTACAACATTTCATATGATAGATACATTCATATTTATTAAATTTGTCATAATGTCATGTCATTCCTAAAGCAAGTTTCTTGAGCTCTTATGTTATACATGTATATCTTCAGGCTAAATTAACTAGTTATGTTTAAAGATTATCTTGATGTGGTCTAGAAAGATCACGAGACTTGATGTAGACCATTTTGAATACTATAGATATAGATGGATAGGTTCTACATGTAAGATCAATCATATTGTCATAAGCTAAATTTTTGGAGGACATAACTTGGCCATACAATATCTGATTTTGATGATCTTTTTTTAAAATCAGAAAGTCTTTTGAAACTATGCAATTATGACCCCTAATAAGGGGTGGCCTAACTATCATATCCAAATTTTTTCATTTAGGATCCAAAATGGGTCGATCAAATCAAAATTTTTTTGGATAAGATTTTGATCGAGTATATCTCCTAATCTAAAAAGAATCAGATAGAGTGACAGAAGATAAAATTTAAGTAAATTTAAATCTATGATCTATAAAATTTTAGCTTTTATGAGTTTATTTCTACTATTCAGATTTATTTCAGAAAAGTGAGCCATATTGAAATTTGAAAGATGAATTTGACTGAGCTTAAGTAAGGACATATCTTATCTTTATGAATATAACTATGTAACTCAATTTTAAACAAAACAATGAAATTAAAGAGGATGTAAAAATTTTGCTTTTGCCAATTCTTATACCTTTTTCTCTCTTTCTACTCGGATCATAGGATTCCTTTAGCAAAGGGTTAAATGTCTCATTTGCTCTATGTCTTATATGAATTCATGTTATGATAGTGGATCAAATATCTCAATTTTTTATGTCATCACTATTATATTGTCACTAATACTTTTAATTCTTGTAGTATTGGTATTAGATTTCAATATCACTAAGGGATTTTTAAGAGAAAATCTCTCTTTAATTTTTTTTTTTGTTTAAAATATCTTATTAGCACCAAAGATCCATCTCTTGGTAAATCTCTGAGAGATAGAACTTTCTTTACAAATCTCTTAATAAAAATTAATGAAGTAATCACTCACTGATCCCTTGCAGATTATCGAGAGATTTTCAAGAGATTTATCGAGGATAGTAAATCCCTCACAAATTGCTCAAAGATTTCTCAATAAACTTAGTTTCAATGTAACTTAACATCCATTGAAATTCCTTTCTAATCCCTCAGTGATTTTTTGAGAGACAGATCCCTTGGTAAAAGGCTGATTTCTGATAGTAAGGCCCACCAACCAAAATCTTAACTGTTGGAATGTGTAGGCGATTTCATGCATGTATTTTGAAACTTTTTGAAAAATTACAGCAAAAGATAACTAGATCAATCAAATTAATCTAATATGCACATGATCTAATCATCAAATCAATCTACTCTAGGATCTATGACATGATATGTTGTATACAAATTTAAAAATACTGAAGATAAAATCAGCATGCATGCATGTGAGCAGTAGATCACATATACTTCTAATCTGAGTTTAGAACGTGATACCTTTGTACGGATCGATGATTACCACTGCTGAGAGACATGGCAGAGAAGATATTTGCTAGTTGCTCACAGCTACACACACGTCCGGCCTCTATGAAAAATTCACTCGAAGCTCCGATCTGACGATCTTCTCGAGAAGTGCTAGCTCGCACGAAGACCTTCTTCTTGATCGATTTAGATCTTTTTTTCAAATCTTTGAAATCTTTTTAGAGATTAAAGATGAACTTCTAGAGGAGATGAAGAGATAGAAGAATAT
>KE506084.1:22616-33303 GCA_000441515.1 Elaeis oleifera
CAGCCCCCTTCGGGATGGTACACTCCATTATGAAGTCTGCCAGTATCTGGGCTTTTATTGTCGGTTGAGGTCGATAGTGGATGTCGAATTCTGTGAGCTCGACCGTCCATTTTGCTATCCTCCCGGAAGCATCCGCTCAATGTAGAACGGTCTTAATCGACTGATCGGTGAACAGCGTTATGGTGTGCCCTTGAAAGTAAGGTCGGAGCCTCCGGACTGCAATCAACAGGACATAGGTTAGTTTCTCTAATTTAGTGTACCTGGCTTTGGCGTCTCTCAATGCTCGGCTTATGTAGTAGATCGGCCGTTGAATTTTTGCTTCTTCCTTAACAAGAACTGCTGCGAGTGCCACGGGGGAGACCGCTAGGTATAGGAACAGCTCCTCTCCAGGTTCGGGTTTTGCCAACAGCGGAGGTGAGCTGAGGTAGTTCTTCAATTCTTCGAACCCTTGCTGACATTCAGTGGTCCAACAGAAGTTCTTCGGCTGCCTGAGTGTTTGGAAGAAAGGTAGACACCGTTCAACCGACCTTGAGACGAAGCGATTCAGAGCTGCCACCCTCCCCGTAAGGCGCTGAACTTTTTGATTGACTTTGGGGCGGTCATCTCCTGGATGACGCGAATCTTCTCCGGATTGGCTTCGATCCCATGCCCCGACATCATAAAGCCCAAAATTTTCCGAGGTCACTCCGAAAGCGCACTTGGTTGGGTTCAACTTCATCTTGTACTTTCGGAGGGTGCTGAAGGTCTTTTCGAGGTTGGCGACGTGGTTCGTTGAGGATTCACTTTTCACAAGCATGTCGTCCACGTAGACCTCCATGTTACGGCCGATCTGCTCTTTGAAGATCTTATTCACCAGCCATTGATAGGTCATCCCTGCATTTTTGAGACCGAAGGGCATGACCCTGTAACAGTAAAGACCATGGTTAGTAATAAAGCAGTCTTTCTTCATCCTCTGGTGCCATTCTGATTTGATTGTAGCTGGAGAATGCATCCATGAAGGTGAGAAGCTCGTGGCCCGAGGTTGCATCCACCAGCTGATCAATTCTGGGCAAAGGGTAGCTGTCCTTCGGGCAGGCCTTGTTCAATTTTTAAATCTATGCACATCCTCCACTTGCCGTTCGACTTCTTGATGAGAACCACGTTGGAAACCCAGTTGGGATAATTGACTTCTCTAATGAATCTGGCTCTCAAGAGTTTATCAACCTGCTCGGCTATTGCCTTTTGCCTTTCCGACGCATGACCTCGAATTTTTCCCTCGTCGGCCGATACTTGGGATCAATAGCCAGACGATGTTCTATGACCTCCGCATCGATCCCCGGCATGTCCGTTGGAACCCAAGCAAAAATATCTGCATTCTTTTGTAGGAAATCAATGAGCTGGGTCCGCACCTCTTCCTCCAGGTTGGAGCCGATCTTCACCACGTGCTCTTTATTCTCATCACTCAAAGGAATTGAGACAAGATCTTCAACTGGCCCGCCCCGTTCTTCAGTAAGGTCGTCGCGGGTGTCCAATCCATTAATCGGACAGGGGTCAGACTGATCACTTCTTTGCAAGGTTGTGTTATAGCAGTGTCTCGCTAGGACTTGATCTCCTCTGACTTCTCCAACCCCCTGATCCGTAGAAAATTTTAACTTCAAATGGTAGGTCAATACTATAGCTCGGAGGGCGTTGAGGCTGGGTCGGTCGAGTATTGCATTGTAGGTGGACAGCGCCTTTACTACCAGGAAGTCCACTTGCGCCCTGGATTGTTTCGGATACCGACTTGCAACCACAGTCAGGATTATCATTCCTTCCATGAATACGGCATCGTCTGTGAACCCTACCAGCAGGGAGTTTACCGGCCCTAAACGATCATCCAGAATGGATATTTTTGAGAATACATCGTAGAACAAAATATTGGCCGAACTTCTATTGTCAACAAGAATGCGGCGTACATCATAATCAGCGATATTTAAAGAAACTATAACCTCATCATTATGGGGGAACTGAACTCCCTGGGCATCCTCTTCAGTAAAGGTTATAGATTCTTCAGTCTTCTGCCGCTTGGGTGGTCCGGCCGACCCATCGATAGCTCCCAGCTGGGTTCCCTCAGAGATGGTGTTGATGAATCCGATCGGAGGCCGGTCATCGGGCTGCTCCATGCTGACTGCCGTTGTCGGAGGAAGAGGTGTCCGAAAAACCAGAGACGAGATCGGAGCTTGCGGAGCTTGCTGAGATCTGATTGCGGAGGCCGTGGATCGTCTGGTGGATGTCTTTCGGGGAGGCATTAGGTGGAGATCCGGCAGGAGACCGGAGAAGAGGATGTTGGAAAGGATGACCGGAGACGGTCCCGTTGAGCACTCCTTTAAGAATAAGGGTACTGTGAAGATGCAGCCCTTCTTCTAGCGCCAATCCTATTGGTGCAAAATTTTGCTGGCATCGGAGAAGCTGGAGTCGAGGGAGCCGCAGTCAACCCGGGACCTGCAAAGGAAGTCTAAACCGGAGTTGGGGGTGCTCCGGCAAGATCCTCCGACGCTCAAGTCAGTACTCTGCCTCGAATGAGAATTTTAGCAGAGTTTCGAGATAGGGTTTTTGAGCTTAGAGAAGAACGTATCTAGGGGTCTCCTTTTATAGACGGAGGGCATAACTGATTGACAGCGACGTCTGTAACCACTTGATAGTGGGCCGTTCGGGCCACGTGGAGTTTGTTACGGAGAGTAGTGGCGTCAGGGATCGTTCAGAGCCACGTGGAGTCTGTTATGAAGAGTGGAGTGATGTCCGTTGTCGTGACTTGTCAGAGAGTGGTGGAGCCGCGTGGGATCCGTTACAGGAAGCGGAGCAGAGTAGTGGCCATTGCCGTGACTTGCAAAGGAGTTCAGACCGGTCGGCTGAAGCTCGGTTGAGGTATCTGGTGGAGCGGGGTGACTTTCTGTCTAAGTGAGGCTTGGATGTTTTCGAGGTTGCTGATGGGCCTACGGTTGTCGGTGCCTTGGGCGCTGATGCTGCGGACGGACGTCATTTGCTGTAGGAGCTCGGATGGAGACTTTCTGTTGGTGAAGTCCGGCTTCATGAAGAATCCAGTTGAGGGTTAACCGGTAGTGGACTTCGGATGGCGTTGTAGAGGTTCATCCGCTGGAGGAGTCTGAAGGATTGGCGTTGTTGAAGTCCGGCTGACACTATTGGAGATTGATGGCTGGGGAGGCATGGCAGACACCGGAGGCGGTTGGTCGTTGTGGAGATCTAGTTGCTGGAGCCCGTCCGTTGTAGGAGTTCGTTCGGGATCTATCTGCTACGGAGGTTCAGGCAGAGTCCGATTCTTGTAGAAGTCCAGATGGGGATCGCTTATTGAAGAAGCTCGGTTGGAGTTCGCCTGTAGCAGAAGTCCAGAAGAATTGTTTACAATAGAAGCTCGGATGGAATTCGCTTACAGTAGAGATCCGGCGTGAGTCGCTCGTAGTAGAAGTTCGAAGTAGACCACTTGTGGTAGAAGTTCGGAGTAGACCTCTTGCGGTAGGAGTTCGGAGTAGACCTCTTACGGTAGGAGTCCGGAGTAGAGATCTTACGGTAGGAGTTCGGAGTAGAGATCTTGCTAGCGGAGCCTGTTCGTTGTAGAAGTTCAGACGAAGCCCTCCTGCAATAAAAGTTCGGGACAGAAATCCGGCTCTCGCAGGAACTCGGATGAAATCCAGAAGGCGGTCGACCGCCGTAGAAACTCGGAGGGAGTCCGTCCGTTGTAGAAATCTGCTGTTGGAGAAGTTCAGCCGTTGACAAAGTCCGGAGAAAATTCGTATTAGAGTTGATCGTGGCTGGAAGAAGGCTGAGGAGATTCGGAGATCAGTCGATCGCTGTGAAAAGTCGGCCGATAGTGGAGCCCGGAGAGTATTTGAAGCAGTCCGGTGGATGACTGAAGGAGTTCGTCATTGGAGAAGTCCGGAAGAGCGTTATGAAAGCTCAGACAGTCGGGGGAGTTCAGAAAGACGCCGCATCAGGTCGGAAGCCGAAAATACCCTGGAAGGGCTGGCCTTTTACAAACTTTGGCTGGTGGTATTTTATACCCAACAGGAACCATGCAAATTTTAGCAAATGAGTCACTTTGGTGGTCACCATCCATTGAAACCTACAACCCTTTAAATCATAGATTAACCAATCATAAACATAAATACACTCATTTATCTTGATACACCAATATCAAGCAATCAATCAAAACTTAACATGTCTAATCCCCTTAAATACCAAATAGAGGAATCCTATAAATTTCAATGAATATGCCATTTTGGTGGTCACCACCCATTGAAATCCACAACCCTCTAAATGAGGGATCAATACAAAAATATATCATTATTCAAAATAAATGTGAGATTACTAAATTTGTAATGACATATTTAAAGGGGTCTTTATGCAATTAAATTGTATTACAAAAATAATAAAATAAATTTTCAAATTAGCCTTATGTAATACACTTAAGAATAGGGACTAAACTATAATGAAACACTTCAATACATAAGAAATCTTATTTCAGGGACTAAAAGTTAATTTTCGGATGATTATTATCAGAAGTAAACTTTTTCAGGGAGTAAACTAAAGTTTATGAAAGACTATTGTGAAATAACAAACTTCATTAGGGGCTAAACAATAATATAAAAAATTTTATATAATAAATTCTAGCACAGGATCAAGAATGTAATTTTTATAGAGGCTGAAATCAGATATTATATTCTATAGGGACTAAGATGCAGATTTACCCTATAACTTAAATTAGCAAATCGGATTCGAATTTCGGGTTGAAACCCGAAACCCGAAACCCGCCAAGCCCCACTTGCCCACGGAAAAGAGGGCCAAACCGGCGCCTCTTCCACCTAATTCGGCCCGGAGGCCGCTGGAAAAGGGCCAACTGGCGGACCACCGCCGTCTCCCATCCACCTATCACCGCTAGTCGTCGGCGATTAAGGAGAAACCGCCGGCGTTCCTCCTTCTCCTTTTCTTTTGTTGGAACTTTTAAAGAGGATGGGAGGAAGAGGAGGGCCGGCGCCGACACTAACGCCGGTCAGGGTCGCCGCCGCCTGCCCGGATGGCGCCGCCAGTCGGATGGCCTCCTGTGATCACGACGTGGGAGGAGGAGGAGGGCACGGCGGGTGAACCACTGGCCGCTTCTCACATTTCCATTTTTTTTTGTTTTTTTTGATCTTTAGATCCGGACGGCCAGCTCATCCCGGTCTCCGCCGGACCAACAGGATCGCCGCCGGCTTATGCTCGACGACCACCTACGATCACCGCAAGGGTGGTGGAGGTGGGCATGGCAAGGGAATCGCCGCCTTCCTTTGTTTGGCCTCTCTCTTTTTTGTCTTTGTTTTGTTTGAAACTCGATGGAAGCAGAGAGAAGGGCCCGCGACCAGCACCTCCGCTCATTGGGATCACCGTCGACCTCTTCCAGATGGCCGCAGGTGACCAATCCGGCCACCGCATGAGAGGAGGGAAGAGGGCACGGTGGCGGGACCCACCATCCCTCAATTTTTTTTTTGTTTTGTGTTTTGTTTGATGTGGATCCGAATGGAAACTCGGGTGGGATTCACCGCCAGCTCTTCCCGGAGGCCGCCGGAGCTCGATCCCCCAACGCCGGCGAGAAAAGAAAAGAAGGGACGGCCACAGGGAGATCTGTCCCTCTTCCTCTCTCTTTTATTTATTATTTTAATTGAATCCTAAAAGTTTCATTCTTTATTTGGTTCTAATTCCTTATAAAATCATTGATTTTAATTCTAATCCTCTACCAAATTCAGCTCTAATATTGTTTAAAAAATTTAATGGATATCATATAGAAAATTAGAATAAAAAAATATTATTCAACAGTAGATTTCAAAATAACAATAATAATACTCATCAATCAATCATATCTCATATGTAATTTTTGATCAGTCATTAATGATTGTTGGAATATTCTGCATGAGAAAAATTAATACGGATATATCTTCCTTTCTCCCATCTTATGCCTATCTCCTAAATGAGATAGTTTCACCCTAGGAACATAGAAATATTAATGCCTGGGATTTCTCTATGAACAGATATATATAGAAATGAAGTCAAGATCTAATCCAATTAATAATGTTAATGGATTCACTTATCACAAGGCCTATTAATCGAATTAAGACTACACCGATATCTGCTATATCATATGATTAAGATAATAGAATCTAAAATAATATAATCATAGATAATCATGAGTTTCTTAATCATTCATTCAGATAACAACTTAGCCCATATTTTCGTAATAAATTAAATAAAAATTAGTATATAATCAATGGAAGTCCATTTTATAAGAATTTCTAACACTAAAATCATTCAGGTTATAGTGCCCTGCCCAATGCATGGATGGGTAGTCCTATTTAGTTCTACTCCGCTAATACTTTCCATGCTGGTATCTCTTAAGAGGGCATTTGGTGATCCAACTGGGATCACCATGGTGATCTAAGATCACCAGTGATCCAAATCTTGAGGTAATCTCATCCATAGTGATCTAAAATCACCGTATTTGGTTTGCCATAATGCAGTGATTAAAGATCTTCGGGTATATACAAGCAACTTATTTGGCATGCTACAGGAATCCAAGATCACCGATCATATAATATCAAAAATATCCCTATCTCAAATAGATTTTTTATATTATCT
Organism: Elaeis oleifera; assembly: GCA_000441515.1. Taxonomy (NCBI): domain Eukaryota; kingdom Viridiplantae; phylum Streptophyta; class Magnoliopsida; order Arecales; family Arecaceae; genus Elaeis; species Elaeis oleifera. Next base: position 29,256 of record KE506084.1, read on the forward strand.
ATTGGATATGTTGGCTAACCATTACTTGCTTAAAAATTGGCACTTTAGTTATAAACTGAAGATTGAAAAAATATATAGTATTTAACTAGATGCAACTACAAATATGAACTTAATATTTGTTGGTCACTTAAATAATCGAATTTTGAAGTCTTATGAAAAAGTCAACTCAATAGATACTTTAGAAAGATGTGTTTACTACCTATACTTCTAATAGATTTCAACAATTATTTTTTTTGAAGTACCAAACTATTTCAAAGTCATACAATCAGGAACTCAAAAATTTTTAATATTTTTTATTAAAAATAGCCAGAGTCTATATATAAAATATAGTACGAAGATTATACCACCGGCACTCCTAGGATAAATTTAGCATTACAAGCAACAAAAAGGGAGTTTATGGAGGATCGCGTCAGTGCATCAGATCGGACACAATCAAAGGCGGTGGATTTCAAAATTTTTGAATCCAACCTGACACATGATGCATAGATCTAAATCAAGGATCATATAGCATATTAGAAAGAGAGAATTGTGATAACTCTTATCATGTTGCATGGATAGTTGAACTCCGCTATCCGATTATCGTGGTAAAAAGAGGTTCGCTTGTCGAGTTGCACCAGTGTACGACCTCTATGGATATCCACTCGGATTTGATTTGAAATATTTTTCTAAAACTGATCCGCCTATACCAAGGTGGATCAGAAAGCTCTTTGATCAGCAATCAAACTGATCTCCAGATGGCTGTCGGATCAACTCTTGACACACCCTTTTTTTCTTCACTTGGATGGTGCCTGAACTCCTTCAAGCACTTCAAGGATTAGTCCAACACCTTTGGGCATGGTGAGTAACAGCAGCCTAACACCTTAGGCGTGTGAGATTGGGGAGAAATAGAGGTGGAGAGACAGGGTTTCGGGATTAAAGCCTTTTATTAGATACCAAACCCTTTTGCAAGGGGTCTATTTTATAGGCCCAAAACCCTAACCAAAAACAAGGTAGGGTGGCCACCCATTTGAAATCAAATTTCAAATGGGCCATCCCCTTCTTTCTCCCTTCCATCTTATCCACAAGGTGCGACACCCCTTAATTCCTTTCTTATTTCTTCGTGCAACATTTGCACGAGAAAACTAAGTAGGCGTCAAAGGATTCCCATTCAAAATTCAAGTAGATCTCATCCCAACAACTTAGTTTAAATTTGAACACTTCAAACTTAAACTTTAAATTTAAATGGGCAACCTCCCTAACCTTTATGCATAGGGGTGCATGCCTGGATCTTATCCAGAAGGGACGTGTGCCCCTTCTTTTCTCGAGAATGCATGGAGAAATAAGGGGGCGCCAAGGACATGTGCCCCTTCTTTTCTCGAGAATGCATGGAGAAATAAGGGGGGCGCCAACACTTGGCGCCCTCTCTTTATCCCATCCAACCTTTCAGAAACCATATTTTGAACTTGAATCCAATTCAAATTCAATTGAAGGAAGTTAATAATAACCAATAATTGGTGCTTGATTTAGAGTCCAATTAGATTAGACTGAATCCTATCTGATAGAAACCCAATCCTGGAGAAACCTGGGTCTAATCATGTGCTAGCATGATTTTTTAGATCCAATTGGACCAATTGAGTCTAATTAAGCAATTCTAGACCAAAATCTTTGATTGTGTGACTCCATAGGTTCAATTCTGTATAGTAATCGGATATGTTGTGATCTCTATCATCAACATTATTGAAATTTTTTTGATGGATTCAAACTTTTTTCAATTCAGTCAATTAAAATTATTGATCATCGAAATAATTCTAATTGATCCCATAATCCATTAGTGACACCTAGTAATATGTAGTGACAATCCATCAGAACTAAGAAATGAACCTCAAGGTGCAGTTATCGTGTGATCCGATTCTTTTATCGTGTGTCTCGATAGGATCGAGATTAAGGATAACTCATCAAACCTCATTCCTGTCATATGATAGAATCAATCGATTTGAGTCTGATATAAAATCCAATAGAAACATCTTTCTATCTTTCACACTACCATGGCCATGAGCTTTAGGACTCAATCTCATGATCTTTATAGGACTACTCTTCTACCGAAGTTGATAGATCCCATCCTGATGCAATCCTTTTCCAACAATGAACATACTACAGCCAACATACATCTCAATGCTCCAAATAGCTAGGAGACTGAGTTATGGTATAGTCAAATTACAGCACCCTCAAGGTGAATGATCGATGTACCTCAGGTTAAAAAACTAAATACACAACTGTAACATCGAGCATGTCACTGATGAGAAGGTAGATATCCTTGTGACTACTCGTGATTGGTCATGCTCAGTACCCTTATTCTTCACTTTAGCTCTGGTATCTCCACATCGTAAATTCAAGACTCATCTATCCAAAGGAAGTGATCATGTACCAATCTTTCGGATCAATCACCATCTCCGTAATGATCCTATGATCGGAAGTAATTTATGAGTTAACTATAATAGCACGTCTCAAATTTTTAACTCTTGAGAATATGTATTATTATACCCATTAACCCAATAGATGATTTACAGACATAATAAACACAATATGAATGAAAATGACTCAATTTTATTAATATAAAAATCAATTTTACAAATTATGTCCTAAAAAATTTTACAAATATCAGTCAATCTAGTTTCTAGAGCATACATCCAATAAACTTTCACTTACACTAAAGCCAATTGGCTACAAATCTAAATCCCATCTTCTCAAGGTGGGCTTCAGTCTTTTACTGGTTTAATTATTTCATCAGTGAGTTAGTCACGTTGTCTGCAGTGTCGACTCTCTTCACCTCAACATAACATTTCTATAGGTAATCACGGATGAGATGGAATTGTCACTCGATGTGCTTGGATTTTTGATGAGATCTTGCTTCTTAGCTAGGACTATGGCACTGTTGTTATTGCAGTAGAGTGGGATGGTATCTGATGGCATCACACCTAGCTTTGCAACAAACTTCTTGAACCAGAATGCCTCTTTCGTAGCTTCTGATGTGGCGATGTATTCTGCTTCCATGATAGAATCTGCAATCATAGTCTAGTTGAAACTCTTCTAGCTCACATCACCACCATTGCCTAAGAAATATTTTCTGATGTCGACTTTTGATCATTAGTATTAGACATGAGTCTGAATCAGTATACCTATACTTTAATTGAGGTTAATATGGGAATGTCGTTTCCAATCAGGAGGATGTCATACATGTATAATATGAGAAAAGTGACGGCATTCTCATTGATCTTTTTAAATACGCACGGTTCCTCATCATTCTTGATGACACCCAACGATTTGATTACATCATTGAAATCTGCATTCTAACTTCGAGACGCTTACTTGAGTCCATAAATAGACCTTTACAGTTTGCAAATATTATGATCACTATCACTAGAAGTGAAACCAAGCGGCTATTCCATATAGATATCTTCCTCCAGATATCTATTTAGGAATGTCATATTTACATTCATTTACCATATTTCGTAGTCGAAATATACTGCAACGACAAGTAGTATGTGGATGGACTTAAGCATGGCCACAGATAAGAAGGTATCTTGATAGTCAACACCTTCACGCTGACTATACCCTTTGCCATGAGCCTAGCTATAAAGATCTCTACCTTTCCATCTGTATCAATCTTTCTCTTGTAGATCTATTTATACCCAATAGATATAATACCTTCAGGTGGATCAACTAAGGTTCAGACTTGGTTTGAGTACATTGAATTAATTTCTGACTTCATTGCCTCTAACCATTTCTCAGAGTCGATATCAGATATCGTCTCGCTATACATTTTGGGGTCATCTTCATATATCCTATTTTCTGTGAGAAACATTTCTTCTACATCCTCTAAGATAACACCTAAATATCTTTCAAAAGGATAGAAAATCCTACTAGACTTACGAGGTGGAGGAGGTGTGAGAATTGGCTTAGACTGAATTGGTTCCATAGGTTCCGAGGCTCGTTGCTCTTTAGAGACTTTCTCCTCGAGCCTAATCTGTCTTCCAATACCTCCATCTTGATTAAACTATTTTTCAAGAAA
>KE506084.1:43483-60641 GCA_000441515.1 Elaeis oleifera
GACACACGCACCGACAAGTCAAGTACTTGACTACACCCAGCAGCCTTCCGTCACTGAATTAGAAATTCAGGTAGTCTAGTGCCTAAGTGCAGTGAGCTGCTTGCAAGTCACTGTGGCGGTCTCAGATCAGAGGGACAGTTATACCCATATCCCATCGGAGTAAATCTTGACAGCAGAATAGCTTCGGAGTCAGTCACGTTTAGTGCAGATGTACCCTTACATCTCACCTGTATGCCATACCAGTGTCTCTACACTCCTTGGTTAAGAGGACAACCAATCCATATGGCACACAACGACCTATGCTTGATAAACATTATCGTCCTTGGTAACAACGTATCATTTGGTCGCGAACTGGTTTAAGGACTAAACGACAAATCCTCCTTTGTCGAGTCTAAATAGTCCTAAGGACTTCACCATAATATAGGAGTTCATTAGAAGATGAAATAATTTGTGATAAAAAATATCAAAATAACTTTTATTTATTTATAATTCATATACTAATACAAGAAAGAGCACAACCGTCAACAGGCTGACGATTGGCTTTGGGACACTATTCCCAACATATCCGCCATAAAAGAATCTGTCGATTGGATAAGTGAAAGACTTTAATCTCTACTTTCTCTTATCATCAGGCGGCCATGGTGATGTATTCAATTTGAGTACTAGGCTACTCAGACTTTAAACTAGATCCACATACTTGCATATATCACATATATCAAAATCAGATCTAGTCAAAAAGCATGTTGAGATCGAATCTAAACTACTTTTAGATCTAACAAAATATGCTAAAAATTAGATCTAATCTAAATATTCTTAGACCTGATCACTACTTCAGATCGCATCTGAATTAGATTTGATTTTGATTTAGATCTATGATCACATCAAATCTAGTTCTGATACCAGTTGAAGGATCGAGTCAGCGCATCGGATCAGACACAATCAGGGGTAGCAAATTTCAAAATTTTTGAATCCAACCCGGCATGTGACGCATAGATATAAATCATGGATCATAACATAAAATAGCATATTAGAAAGAGGGAATTGTCATAACTCTTATCACCTTTCATGAGTAGTCGAACTTCGCTATCCGATGATCGTGGTAAAAAGAGATCCACTTGTTGAGCCGCATAGACGTCCGACCTCTATCGGTATCCACTTGGACCTAGTCTGGGATATTTCTTCAGAACTGATTCACCTATACTAAGGTGGATCAGAGAGCTCCTTGATCCGCAATGGAACCAATCTCCAGATGGCTATCAGATCAACTCTTAACACAGCCTTTTCTTCCTTCACTTGAATAGTGCCTGAATACCTTCAAGTACTTCGAGGATTAGCCCAACACCTTTGGGCCTGGTGAGTAGCAGCAGCCTAACACCTTAGGCATGTGGGATTTGGGAGAAGTGGAGGTGGAGGAGAGACAGGGTTTTGGGATTAAAGTCTTCTATTAGATGCCAAACCCTTTTGCAAGGGGTCTATTTTATAGATCCAAAACCCTAACCAAAAACAAGTTGGGCGGCATCCATTTGAAATCAAATTTCAAATGCAACGTCCCCTTCTTTCTCTCTTCCATCTTATCCACTAGGGCGATGCCCCTTAATTCCTTTCTCATTTCTTCATGCAACATTTGCACGAGAAACTAAGATAGGCATGTAAAAATTCCCATTCAAAATTCAAGTAGATCTCATCCCAACAACTTAGTTTAAATTTGAACACTTCAAACTTGAACTTTGAATTTAAATGGGTAACCTTCCTAACCTTTATCCATAGGGGCGCATGCCTAGATCTTATCCAGAAGGGGCGTGTGCCCCTTCTTTCCTCGAGAACACATGGAGAAATAAGGGGGGTGCCAACACTTGGCGCCCTATGTTGGCACCCCTCCTCCTTATCCCATCCAACCCGAATTAGCGCCTCTCCTCCTTATCACATCCAACCTTTCGAGAAACCATATTTTGAACTTGTATCCAATTCAAATTCAATTGAAGGAAGTTAATAGCAACAAACAATTGGTGCTTGATTTAGAGCCCAATTAGATTAGGTTGAACCCTATCTAATAGAGAATCTAATCCTAGAGAAACTTGGGTCTAATTATGTACTAGCATGATTTTTTAGACCCAATTGGATCAATTGAATCCAATTAAGCAATGCTAAACCAAAGTCCTTGATTGTGTGACCCTATAGGTTCAATTCTGCATGATAATGGGATATATTATAATCTTGTTATGCAAGATCCGGTACCACACGTTACAGCAAAAAGAAAGAAAAATAAAATACGAACACAATCAAATATGTGAATCCACCAAAAGGCTCGCCTTCATAGGGCATGCAGGCTTCACTATAAGAAAAGAAAAAATTTTACAAGAGGATATCTTACCCTCAACTCTCATATACTAATCTCTCTCTCTCAACAAAAAGCTCTCCCTCATAAAAGCTCTCTCTCTAGGAACCTCCTGAAGCGACTGCTGTCCACTGCTTGACAGTCTGTCCGAAGCTCTTACTTCTGCTCTCTGCTGGCACCTCTCCAGGGTCTGCTGCTGTTGCTGTCAAACTTCCTCTCTCGATTGCTGCACCCAGGTCTCTACCGAACCATGCCACCATAATCTCTGTTTCACCTACAGGCCTTTTAAAGACCTGAATCCGAGCCCTGATTAGAGATTAGACTCTGAATGACACCCAATAACTCCTTGAATCATTAGATCTTGACCGGCACAATTCTAGTCCGTCCGATCATGCTCTCCTACATAGGCACGCCATCTGGTCCACAAGAACAATGCATAAGCCATGAGAAACACCCCCAAAATGTCATCGATCCACCATCGACCATATGAAATGCATAGGGAAACGACCGCCTGGTCCATGTGGCTCCCCATGCACCGTCGGTCCATCATGGACCATGGTATACCACACGGGCCACTCCCCGCATGTGCTCACTGGGCCTCGCCTGTAGCTGGCCCGCATGCTGGGCCATGCACTCGCCTGGGCTGCATGCCCATGGCTGGCCCACATGCACCCGCACCGCCACCGGCCTGCATCGGCCAGTAGGCCCCTCCAGCTTCTTGTGGGTCATACCAACTTTTTTTCGAGCTTCTCTCATATGTATCTCTTCCATCTGGACTCCATTTGGACTGTTCTTGAGCTCGTTGGACTTCGTTCATTATTTTGGACCTCATTCTGAGCTTATTATAGATCAAATCTCAAAGTATTTTCTCAACAATCTCCACCTCGACTTAATATTTCTCTCCTCCTAATTCTCAGAGCTTTTGGATCATTTTGCCCCATACCCTGGGGCAAATGTCTGCTGATCATGGATGGACAACATGGGAGTCGAGTCAGTTGCTCGATCCTGTCTCTATCGTATGCTGTGCTTCTCCTAACCTGAGATCTATTCGGAATAGCCTCCTACGGTAATAGAAACTTCACCTTGCGATTTCATCTCTCATACCCCTGAGTCTCACGTCTGGTGCCCAATCCACCTCCACCTGGAGCTCCTCCTTAATCTAGGCTCCCCTTGGCTCCTGAAGCTCCACCTCAATTGGACTTTCCATTAGATAGTAATATCCTCTCATCCTTTCTTCCTTTCTAATATCACCCTATCACTATGCAAAACCTTCAAGATTCCATCACCAGCTACCGTCCTATAGCCGTTTCAATCCAGTCTGCTCAGTAAGATAAGATTTATCTGAAATCAGGTATGTATCGGACCTCCCCAATCTCCTCACTATATCATCAATGTCCTCTAGCTAACCATTTCGATGCTTCTGATCGCACAGCTCGATCCATCTGACAGATGAACAGTACCCTCACTGCTCTCTAGAGAGTCAAATAGCTTCTCTCTGCAATATACATGATAGGTGCATACAGAATCTAAAATTTACTACTGAAAAAAATAGATATCTTGTCAGATATCATCAGGACATCATCATCTGACTCACTACAGGCCGTCGCTGTAGTAGCCCTCGTCCGATCTCTTCATTGTAGGCAATCTCTGATTAGATATCCCAACTCATCGCATTGGTAATATCTGATCTTACTTAAGTCTCTCATCTTGGACTTGGACTGCCCATCTCACAATCTCCTGCCTTCGTCTGCTGCCACCTACTCCTCTAGAAATCACCAAAGCTGAGCTGCCGCTGTCTAAGCTTGAAGCTGGGTTCTCCCTGTTGAGAACCTGTTCTAAAGAATCACCACAGTGACCTCATCCATTTTAATGGTGCTCTTTTCCATTAGAAAAGCAGTCACTAAGGACTCATACGAAGGAAGAAAGTGATACTAGTAAGACCAACGTCCTGATCTTCTCCTCAACTTTCTCGCCAACACTGAGGACGTCGGTGAGGATCTTCTGAAGTGACTGAGATGCTCCTGCACACTCTGTCCCTCAGTCATCTGTAGTTGGTAGAACTGTCTCCAAAGAAAGAGAGTATTGGTGAGAAACTTCACCATGTATAACTCCTCGAGCTTTGACCACATCGTCATTAGGAAAGTCTCATCAAGTACATGGATCACCACATCATCTATTAGGTACAAGTGGATTATACTCACCGTCTGTATCTAAAGCCACCTCTAATCCTACACCATCATGGTAGTCGACTTTTTCTCACACAAGAGAGCATCGATCAACCCTTGCTGGATGAGCATGTCCTTCACCCTCACTTACCATAAGAAGAAATTGCTCTTTTTATCGAATCTATTGATCTCCATCTTGATTGAGCTTATCTTTTTCATCTTCAATCTTGATCACCACCGTCACAATCTGTACCCTGGTATCACCTAGCTCTGATACCACTTATTGTGTAGGATCCGATATCATGCGTTGCAGTAGGAAGAAAGAAGAAATAAAATAAGAACACAATCAAATACATCAATCAGCCAAAAGCTCGCCTCCATGGGGCATGCAAGCTTCACTATGAGAAAAGAGAAAATTTTACAAGAGGAGATCTCACTCTTAACCCTCATATACTAATCTTTTCTCTCAACAAGAAGCTCTCCCTCACAAAAGCTCTCTTTAGGAACCCCCTGAAGCGACCGCTGTCCACTGTCTGACAGTCTACTTGATGCCTCTGCTCTACACTTTGTTGGCGCCTCTCTAGGGTCTGCTGCTGCTGCTGTCGAACTCTCTCTTTCGACTGCTGCACCCAGGTCTCTACCAAACCACACCGCCACACTCTCTGTTTCACCCACAGGCCTTTTAAAGATCTGAATTCGAGCCCTGATCAGAGATTAGACTCTAAATGACACCCAAACAACACCCTGTACCGCCAGATCTTGACCGGCACACTTCTTGTCCATCCTATCGCACTCTCCCACATAGGCATGCCACCCAGTCCATGAGAACAATGCATGAGCCATGGGAAACACCCTTGAAACACCGTCAGTCCATTGTGGACCATGCGAAATGCATGGGGAAATGATTGCTTGGTCCACGCGGCTCCCCATGCACCATTAGTATACTGTGGATCACGGTATACCATGGACCGCGGTATACCGCATGGGCCACGGGCCTGGGCCGCATGCCTATGGCCAGCCCGCATGCACCTGCATTGCGATCGGGCTTGACCCACTTCGTCGGGCCTGGCCCGCTCCGCCATCGGCTTGTGCAAGCCAGTGGGCCGCTCCAGCAACCCATGGGTCATACCAACTCTTTCTTGGGCTTTTCTCGTGCGTATCTCTTCCGTCTGGACTCTGTTTAGGCTGTTCTTGGGCTCGTTGGACTTCATCCGTCATCCTGGACCTCGTTTTGGGCTTATTATAGATTGAATCTTGAAGTATTTTCTTAACAGATTTTTATCATCAACATCATCAAAACTATTTCAATGGATCGGAACTCTTTTCAATTCAGCCAATTAGAATTATTGATCATCGAAATAATTCTAATTGATCCCACAATCTATCAGTGATACCTAATAATATGAAGTGGCAATCTATCAGAACTGAAGAAATGAACTTCAAGGTGCAGTTGCCGTGTAATCCAATTCTTCTATCGTGAGTCTCAAAAGGACCGAGGTTAAGGATAACTTGTCAAACCTCATCCCTATTATATGATAGAATCAATCGATTCGAGTATAATGTGAAATCCAATAGAAACACCTTTCTATTTTGCACACTGTCATGGCCATGGGCTTTAGGACTCAATCTCATTATCTTCATAGGACTACTTCTCTTCTATCGAGATCGATAAATCCCATCTTGGTGCAACCCTATTCCTACAATGAACATACTGCAGCCAACGTACACCTCAAGGTCCCAAATAGCTAAAAGATCGAGTTGTGGTGTAGTCAAACTACAGCACCCTCAAAGTGAATGGTCGATGCACCTTAGATTAGAGAACTAAGCACACAACCGCAGTATCGAGTATGTTATTGACGAGAAGGTAGATATCCTTGTGACTGCTCGTGATTAGTCACACTCAGTATCTTTGTTCTTAACAAGTACTTGCACTTTCTCTTCGATGTCTCCACACCATAGATTCAAGACTCATCTATCCGAAGGAAGCGATCATGCATCAATCTTCCAGATCAATCAACGTTTCTGTAATGATCTTATGATCAAAAGCAATTTATAAGTTAACTATAATAATATATGTCTCAAATTCTCAACTCTTGAGAATATGTATTATTATACCCATCAACTCAATGGATGATTCACAGACACAATAAACATAATATGAATGGAAATAACCCAATTTTATTAATAAAATATCAATTTTATAAATTATATCCTAAAAAAGTTTACAAGTGTCGGTCAACCTAGCTTGTAGGGCATATATCTAACAGTTCATACCATAAAGAAACAAACAAACAGAAAACAACATAAGTACCGCTTTAAAAGGAATGGTCCAAGCTGGATTAACTATTCCAAAGAAATAGACACCGCTTCAGATACTCAGAGGCCCATGTAAGATAGATATATATAAGATTGGCCCTGGTGTAATACAAGAGCAAGAGTGACCCGCATGAGTTGAGCGTTTTACCAGTAGTGCGCCATATACTGGCTAGCCTGAAAAGTGGGAATCTGCAGCTCCATGATGATTGACTTATACGAGGCCACCTCATCAATATAGAGTTTAGGCATACAAAGCTATAGCACCAAAATGCATTCAAGCTTAGAATCAATGTGCAAAACAAGAAAAGAGTTAGGCAATCAGCCAGGGGCTTCACCGACTCCAGGTGATCCACTCCCCGATAACACAAAAAAGGCAGAGTGTGCACATTAAACCATATCTTCATAAAGCCACAACTCCAAGTAAAGAATGGACATAAGCACCCCTTTCCTCCTGACCATGAAACTCCATGCTTCGCTTAGATGAACCTGTACATAACTATCGAAAAGATCACCTCCCAGAAGTGGGTAAGAGAGAACAAAACTTTTGAACACAGTGCCAATGCCACCTTTGAACTTAGTGCCAGCATAATCAACCAAACCATAGCTAATCCCCAACATTTCAGCCAGCCATAACAGAGCATTTGCTGATCTGGGAGTAAAATGCTAACAAATGGAGAAAGGATTGAAAGGTAACCCATAGTTTCCCACCGGCATCATCATTATTCATAAGAAATCCTCTAAGAATCCGCTCGACGGATATGAAGAAGTTTCAATATTAGCAATTAAAGTGTCCAAATAGCATTGCTATAAGCCAAACAATTTTGATATACTATTTCCATGCCAACCTTAACCAAACACCAGTACCATTTAACAAAGTTAACTTTAAAGAATGTAAAAAATTTAGTGTACTAGTTCTATTGGATATTATCTATATGTATAATGTCTATCTAGCCAACACCATGAATAAAATATGATAACATTAAGAGTTGTAACACCTGAAATTTAAATTCCATAAACATCCAAGCTCCAAATTCACAAAAGTATTCTTTTAACTGCAAATGTTCATAATAATGAACCATAACATTGGCACTGGGCAAAATTAAACTAGAAATTGAAATGAATGAAACCACCACTGACTATAGCTATCAGGCATAGGCAACATCACACTAAACCAAAGTCAAATGAGGGTCTATATGCAGTACCCTCTAACTGCATCAGCACATATTTTCTCTTGAACTATTGAGGTAGGATAAAAAAGTCAATTTTGGACTTATCTTTGCTGATAACCTCACCATCAGTTAACATATTATTCTCACTCAAATCCTCAATCTTCGTAATCTCCTAAAACAGAGCCATATGCCTCCCATCACCTTACCCTTCTTCTCAAAAAGTTTGCAATTCTCGTGAAGTCTTCTCTAGTCCCTTCACATGCACTTCTTATCCTTCCAATATACGTGACGAAGTTCTCCATTATAGCATCATTGTGCCTTCTCTTTTATTTGGTAAGCTTTCATTCTTCTTACCAATTGTTGCAATACCAGTACCCGCACCTATAGGTTGGCAAATAGATGGTGGTGAATCTGTTACATAAGGAGTGCCTCCCTCAGCATCTATATCAGCTCCCAAACTCATAGTATCAGCTAAGGCTTACTCCTCAATTTGCTCACAAGCATTGCTGGATCCTTTACACCCTCTCCAGTTGCTCTATTCTTACCAAATACAATTGACAAATCATCATAAATAAGGGAAAGGCTTGTTCCTTAGACCAGCTGCATGGGGATGACTCTATCAACACAAAACAAAGATTGTTACAAATTAAGAGATACAAACATCTAAATAATTATATTGAAAAGGCATAAATTGAAATCAAAGTTAGAATGGAGATAATTATGTGATACCTTTATCCATAAGTCAGAAACATCTTTTTTCTGCCACCACACATTTTTCTCTACCATTCCACCAAATCTTGAATAGTTTGGTCCTAACATTTCTGCAATTGCATTGTATTGCTTTCTTTAGTAACTTCACACAATTCTCAATGTGTGGACAGGAAGCTTTCTCTCCATCATTTTCTCCAAATGCTGGTGAAATCTTAGCCTGAATGTGCCATTATTACCTCTCCAACCACCAGCATTTGCTATCTCAACATGGTACTCCACCAACTTTGCATCTTCACTTTTTGTCCACATTCTTTTTGAGGAAGTAGTTCTGTCTGCTTTTGAGTTCGCTCTTTTATTCCTTGGGAAGATATTTCTTCCATTCTAAAAATTAGATATAAATAATAATATATTGCACACATTTGGCACAAGTAATCCTACATATTTAATTGAATAAAAGAAGTGGCAAATAGAACATTGAATATTATATTGCAAACATAATACATACAACAATAGAAAAATAGATAACGAAATTACAATAAGAATAGAAAATAACTGTTCACGTATAAACAAAATTTATTAAACATAGTAGCCTATGCATTTCGACTATTCATCCACTGCTCAAACATATCATTTGCCAAATTCTCCCTAAAAGCGGCCCAAGCATCACTTGTCTCAACATAGGTTATTCTATAATTAACTTCTTCCTCTTGTGAGCTAGTCACATCCTCAACAACCTCAAAGTCCATTGGATCAATAGGCATTTCTTCTCTAATAAAGTTGTGAAGAAGACAACAAGTATTTATGATTCTGCATTAGGTTTTACAGAGTAAAAAACTTAGACATTAGAATTGCCCATCTTCTTTTTAACAACCCAAAGCATCTCTTTATAACACTCCTAGCTCGGGAGTGCTTCATGTTAAAAACTCATGAGCATTTGTCGGTTGTTGACCCTATCTCCGCTCATTCAAAGGGTATCTTTGTCCTCTATAAGGAGCAAAAAGCCTTCAGCATTGTTGTATCCAGCATCACATAAATAGTAGTAATCTATAGATAATAAATTATAGTAATTACTTTCAAAATAAATGGCGAATCAATTTGTATGAGAATCTGGATATTCTATTTATCTTTTTTTTAACTGACCTTGGGCCCTTTAAACCATTTCTTCTTGAAATGGCCTCTCAAAGCACTCAAGAATCAGTAGCTCCCTCCCACCCAAGCAACACATAAATGAATTACATGTCTCGAGTGCAAACACCAAAGACATTAGTAGCAATCTCACCCTTGTGGCTTTGATACCAGGCTTATCAACCTCCTCTACATTGACCTTTATGTACATCCCATCAAGTGCTTCAAGGCAATTCTACATTTATAAAATGGTTTATTTAGTTTAATAGTATAATTTAATTGACACAACTAAAAATAATAATGAAGAGTACCTGGAACCACTTCCACCTCTCATCTATATAGTTTTCTGTCACACCTTTAGGTTTCCATAACAATATGGAATTGAGATGCAGCATAGAGTTGAGGATAGCATGAAATTATCTACTTATTGTCATGATAGAAGGAGCGACTGGTCTCTTAATTATCCTATTCTTTATATCATGTGGAATTATATGTAAAAATATGGCAATCATTTCCTTTACATCCATGTTCTTAGAGGATTTGAGTTTCTCTTGTATCTTCAGTAAATGACATAACTTGTGAAAGGCTCTCCTATCCATCCGTATATTCTCAATAGAGGCTAAGTCACTATCAAACATAATTTTACCCAAATTCATAGACCTTATATACTGCCTACCAACTAATTCTTGTTCCCATCCTAATCTCAAATTAGATTGGTTCCTAAATATGAGAATACTAATCAACTGCAAGATGAGGCATATGTACTCCATTTTAATTTGAAAACTTAAGACACTAAGTAATTTCAAATGCTTTGACCCTGGAAATCAAGCCATTACTGCAAATAATAATACAGAAAATTAAATTTACACATACCAAAATAAGATTAGAGATAATTAAAATTCAAATGCCAAAAGTTAATAATTAGTATCTATCTTGTGTGCTTGGTTAGCTTAGTATCTATGCTCTACCTAAAGAAGTGATAAATGTTCAATCAGAAAATCAGAATTGAGAAAAGAAGCAACAGATGTTCCCAAAAAAAAAAAACTTGAGACATTATAATCAACTAATGATGACCCGATACATGAGTAAAGAAAGTTATAAATGATAGAAACAAATGCCAACTTGAATCTATAATACGAGATGAGGAGACATTAAAATTTTTCAAATGTTAAGCAAATTTCTTAAATTTTCTTAAAACAACAAATTACTATTCTGTAATAATAGGAAATCAATGATTCAGCAAATATTAAATAGTAGGGTGATACTATCCTAAAAAGATCTTCACCATAATTTGTGAATCATATGATAAGCTTATAAGCTCAGATTGGGCTTTGCAAATTCTATTATGCCATTCATGGAACACTTGCTTGAATACCTGACAACGTGCAACTAGGAGGAATGTCACTCATGGAATGGAGGAAATAACCAAAAGTAACCTGAGATGTTTGCAAGGTGTCGTAGCCAATGACATGCATAAATCTCCAAGCAAAACTATGTTGAGTTTTGGCGCTTCGAATTCGACCCACAGTAGGAGAAAAGTCCAAAATGGAGAAATCCAGATGTAAAGAGGCCACGAAACGCGGCCCAACAGGGCCTGCAGCATGCGGCCTATTAGGGCCTATAGTGCACAGCCCAGAGGGCCTGCAACGCATGTCCCAATTGTGCTAGCCTGCAGCGTGCATGTCCTAGGCGGGGCCTGCTGTGTGCTGGGCAAATGTGGGTGCATGGATGCTCACGGCCCAGAATGCGCGTGGGTGCATGCGGCCCACACGGCACTGGTGTATGATGCGGTCCATTGTAGACTGCAAGGAGAAGTCACGGTCCATCATGGACTACGGGGAGAAGTCGCGGTCCATGCCTCATGCATGGACCACCGCAATGCAGGGAGCTTTTATCACGGTTCATTGAGCTGTTTTGCATGATCCGAGGGTTATGAATGCATAGACGTGCGATCTTGCATAATTTGAGGGTCAGAAAAGCTCATGGGAGAGATCTGACAGTCAGAACTATTGCTGAGTTGATATAGACTTAGTTTTAGGCCTATAAAAGAGATCTGAGAGGCTATGGAGGAGGGGCATCAACAGTAGCCGAGAGTGTCTAGAACGGTCATTGGAGTAGCCATGAGTGTAGGGGCAGAGACTAAGGCATAATGTAGTGGCCGAGAGCATCACAGGAAGCATCCAGAGGCATCGAGGATCCTGACACCGCAGGCCTGTGAGAGGGTCTCCTTGAGAAATTTTGTCAGAGTTTTTATGAGAGTTGTGCTTCTTGTTGGGAGAGAGATTAGTATATGAGAGTTGAGAGTGTGTGATCTCCTCTTATACTTATTTTTTCTCTCATAGTGAAGGTTGCTAGCCCCATAGAGGTAAGCCTTGGACTGACCTATATATTTGATTATATCTTTTATTTTATCTCTTCTTTCTTTCTATTGTAGTGTCGACACTGTCATCGGTATTAAGATCCTAGGTGGGGGATCCGTATTCCGCACTCGTGAGGGATCCTTCTCCAACAAGTGATATCAGAGCATCAAATTATCTGGGTTGCGATAGTATTGATCGAGATCGAAGAAGATGGAAAAGTCAGGCACAATCAAGATGAAGATCAACCGGTATGATGGAAAGAGCAATTTCTTCCTATGAAAAGCAAGGGTGAAAGATGTGCTCATCCAATAGGGGTTGATCGATGCTCTCTTATGCAAGAAGAAGTCGACTACCATGGAAGATACTAGTGGGAGCCCATTCAAGGTGGAGCTCTAAGAGGAGGTGGATTAGGCACGAGATGGAAGACTTAGGAGGATGATAGGCGACATCGCCAGGAGGCTATCCCAAGTAGATCTCAAATCATGTAAGTCATAGTATATGACGGAGATGGGATCAAGCGGCCTGGCTTGACTCCATGTTGTTCATCCAAGAGCAAACAGGCATATTCCCCAGAGCATAGAGACAAGATCATCCAAAAGCTCTTCAAGTTAGGTGGACACCGAATGTTGAGTCAAGGTAGAGATTATTGAGTTTTGGTGCTTCGAATTCGACCATAATAAGAGAAAGCCCAAAATGGAGAAATCCAGATACAAAGAGCCACAAACATGGCCTAGCAGGGCCTGCAGTGTGTGGCCCAGAGGAGCCTGCAGCGTATGGCCCAAGTACGCCGGCCTGCAATGCACATGGCCCAGGTGGGCCTACTATGCACTGGGCTAGTACGAGCGCGTGGACGCATGCGGCCCAATCGAGCATGCGGCCCAAAATACATGCGGGTGCATGCGGCCCATGCGGCGTTGGCGTATAATGCAGTCCACCGTGGACCATGGGGCAAAGTCACAATCCATGCCTCACACATAGACCGCTATGGCGCAGGGAGCTTTTATCATGGTTCATGGAGCTATTTTATGTGATCCAATGGTGGCGAGCACACAGATGCGTGATCTTGCATGATCTGAGGGCCAGGAAAGCTCGCAGGAGAGATCTGATGGTCAAAACTATTGCTGAGTTGATATAGACTCGATTTTGGACCTATAAAGGGGTCTTAGAGGCTATGAAGTAGGGCATCAACAGTAGTCGAGAGCATCCTAGAACGGCCATGGGAGTGGTCATGAGCATAGGGGCAGAGGCTGAGGTATGATGTAGTGGCTAAGAGTATCACAAGAAGCATCCAGAGGTGTGGAGGATTCATTACTACAATAAGAGCCTATGGTGTTGGAATCTGACACCTTGAGATTCAGTTCACAAGAATCTTAGAACGAGGTCCGAAATGACGATGAGAGTCCAACAAGATCAAGAACAGTCCAAACAGAGTCCGGATAAAGAAATTACGCTCAAAGAAAGTCTGCACAAAGATCAAAGCAGCGGTGCATTGGCAGAGGCCGCGGCAGAGCGAGCATGCACGATGACGCATGGGCTAGCCATGAGCGTGTAAGCGCATGCGATGCACGGCCAAGGCCAAGGCAGGTGGGTGCGCATCAGGCAGGCATGACCCAGGCCCAAGTGGGCGCGAGCAGGTGCAGCCTGCGCGGATCCTCATGCAGTCTATGCACGGTGCATGGACCGACGGTCCATGGTGACTGTCGTGGATCGAGAGAGCATTTCCCTTGTATTTCTCATGGTCCACGATGGATCAAAGTGGTTTCACGCATGTTTCCCTAGGTGTTTGCATGATCTAATGGACGAGACTTGATCAGGACAGTGATCCAACAGCCACGAAGCTTCAGGGGTGATCCAGCAATGTTCTGGCTTGATCTAGAAGCAGGAACGCACGATCAGATGGCTAGGAGGGCTTGCGGCATGGATCAAATGGCATGCTTCTCTAGGGTTTGGGTTTGGTGGCTATAAATAGGCTTGAGGCCTGAGAAGGACTTGGAGGCCAAAAGAGAGAGCTGCAGAGCGACGACAGTAGTAGCAAAGCTGGGGGGCTCGAAAATATCTTAGAATGGTGCAGAGGTCGAGGCAGGGAGTGCTGGAGTGCTGTAGTAGTGCATCTCTGATGGCGTGGGGCTGAGAGAGGCTTGGCGGTGCAGCAACCAAAGGAGGTATTTCAGGAAAACAGTTGGGAGTATCCTGAGTTCGGTCAGGTGGAGCGACCGTGATAGGTAGGGATAGGCTAGGAGCGACAGGGGCATCTCAGGGAGATCAGAAGGAGATCTCAGGGAGAGCCAGGGGTCTCAAGGAGTGCTAGGGGCATCATACAGCCAGGAGTGTCCTGAAATGATGGGTTGCCTGGGGATAGGCTGGGAATGATGTAGCGGCTGAAAGTCTCATAGGGTGTCTAAGGGTGTCGATGATCCTGAACTGACAGATCTGTGAGGGAGCCTTCTTTAGATTCTTTGAGAGCATTGTATGGGTGAGTGCTTCTAGGTTGTGAGAGAGGTTTGGGAGTTGAGAGTATCTGCTCTGTATTTTGTTCTCTCTCATGAGTGGAGCATTGCATATCTCATGAATGTAGGCACTTAGGCCGAACCACGTACATCTTGTGTGTTTGTTTGTCTTCTTCTATCTTTCAGCTACAACAGATGGTATCAGATCTCCTAGGGTGATCTTGGATGGATGATCCATGTTCTGCAGTTGTCGAATCTATCCCAATAATTGATATTAGAGTCAGGTGGAGCCAGGTGGTACCGAGATTGCAGCAGAGGTGATCAAGATTGAAGAAGGTGCAATCAAGGTGGATGCTCTCATGTGCAAGAAGGTGGAGCTGTCTATCATGGAAGATGCCAGAGGAAGCCTAGTGTGAGATGGAGCTCCAGGTGGAGGTGGATCGGGCATGAGACTCAGATTGGGATCGAACGATCTGGCTCGACTCCCATGTTTGTCGATCCATCAATAGCAGACGGTTGCCCCAAGGCATGGGGCGATATCATACAGAAAACTCTCAAAGTTGAGGTGGAGCCGAATATCGAGTCGAGGTGGAGATTATTGGAATTTGATGTCTTGAGATTCGATCCATAAGAAGCTCAGAATGAGGTTTGGGATGATGAATGGAGTCCAACAAAATCAAAAATAGTTCAAATGGAGTTCGGATGAAGAAGTTATGCTCGAAGAAAGTCTGCATGAAGATTGGAGTAGCGGCGGGCCGATCAAGGCCAGTGGCGGGCCAGTCGAGGCCACAGTGGAGCGAGTGTGCATAGCGGCATGCAGGCCGGCCCCAAGCGTGCGACCTAGCATGGGAGCACGTGGACGTGCGCTGCGCGCAGCCCAGGCCTAGGCGGGCGTGCACAGGTGTGGCCTGCATGGTCCTCGCACAGTCCACTCATGGTGCATGGACCGACGGTCTATGACGACCGTCGTGGACTAGGAGAGCATTTCTCTTGGGTTTCTCATGGTCCACAATGGACCGAAGTGGTTTCACGCACATTTCCTTGGGTGTTTGTGCGATCTGATAGACGAGACTTGATCGGGATGGTGATTCAACGGCCAGGAAGCTTCAAGGGTGATCCAGCAGTGTTCTGGCTTGATTTGGAAGTAGGAATGTGCGATTGGATGGCTAGAAGGGCTTGCGGCATGGATCAGATGGCATGCTTCTCTAGGGTTTGGGTTTGGTGGCCATAAACAAGCGTGAGGCCTAAGAAGGACCTGGAGGCCAGAAGAGAGAGCCGTGGAGTAGTGACAGTAGTAGCAAAGTTAGGAGGGCTCTGTGGAAGCGCTACAAGGGGGCTCGAAAATATCTCAGAATGGTGCAAAGGCCGATGTAGGGAGTGCTGGAGTGCTGCAGTAGCAGATCCCTGGTGGCGCAGGGATGAGAAAGGCTCGATGGTGTAGCAGCCGAGGGAGGTACTTCAGAGAAACAGTCGAAAGTGTCGTGAGTTCGGCCAGGTGGAGTGGCCGTGATAGGTAGGGACAGGTTGGGAGCACTACGGGCATCTAAGGGAGATCTGGAGTAGATCCCAAGGAGAGCCAGGGGTCTCAAGGAGCGCTAGGGACATCATACAGCTAGGAGTGTCCTAGAATGATGAGCTTGCCTAGGGACAGATTGGGGCATAATATAGCAGTTGAGAGTCTCACAGGGTGCCACGGGTGTCAAGGACCCTGGACCAACAGATCTGTGAGGGAGCCTTCTCGGTATTCTTTGAGAGTATTGTATGGGTGAGTGCTTCTGTGTTTTGTGAGAGAGGTTTGGGAGTTGAGAGTATTTCCTCTGTATTTTATTCCCTCTCATGAGTCGAGCATTGCTTGTCCTGTGGATGTAGGTACTTGGGCTGAAGCACGTACATCTTGTGTGTTCTTTTATCTTCTTCTATCTTTCTACTACAACAGATGGTGCCAAATCTCCTAGGGCGATCTTGGGCAGGTGATCCGTGTTCTGTAGTTGTCGGATCTATTCCAACATATGACAGTATTTACTACTGCAGTAGTTTAAAAATCGCTATCATAGATTCTACAGTAGCTGTTATTTATAATCACTGTCATAGGTTTGAGCTATAACAGCGGTTATCGATCACCACTGCCATAGATTACATATAGTAGCAGTTATGTATAATCACTGCCATAGGTCAAATCTATGGCAGTGGTTATATAACCACTACCATAAGTCAAATCTATGACATTGATTATGTATAATCGCTGCTATACTATATATGGCAGCAGTTACATAATCGCTGTCATATACATATAATTTTTTTTCATATTTTTTTTTGAATATAGTATAATTTTAAAATTTAAAATTTATCTTTACTATTCATTATTTAAATAATTATCGTTAGAGTATCGTCACAAAAGACCATCTCGATCCGATAGCTCTAGTTTTGTCGATCAATAAAATTTGATTTCGACGATTGTGAATGATCTCATGATGATTTGATAGATAAAGATCACTAATGGATCCAAAAATTTGTAACAATGATCTTGATA